>JAADVQ010000301.1:0-17189 GCA_023335835.1 Elongisporangium senticosum
GGATCCGTAGAGGATGACGATGAAAGCGAAGAAACTCCTGCTCCTAAGAAGAAGAAGCACTCGAAGAAGAAGAAGGCCACGCCGGCCCCTGAGGCTGAGACTACGGAGGAGGAAGAATCGTCCGCTTCCGCGCCTGCGCCGGCGACCAGCAAGGCGGTCAAGGACAAGAAGATCCACGGTGACAAGAACGAGGGTGTCATTGATGGATCGTCGGAAGGCAGCGCTGAAATCGATAAGATCGATCTGCGCAACTCGGACGGCTGGGTCAGTGTCTACGACAACCCGCCGCTGCTTGTCATCAAGGCGTCGCTCTACGCGTTCATTCAGTACAACGACACTGCTGTGTGCGACTCATTCAACATGACGCTGAACGCCGTCGAGCAAAAGACTGAGGGCAGTAACAACGGATCTTCCTACCACGTTGTGACCTACATCAACTGCACCAAGGACGGTGTGGACGAGACCGAAGGTCGCTTCGTTCTGAACTTTATCCCGGAGGGCAAGCGTCTTTTGCTGACGGAGTGCGGTCACCGTGAAGAAGGCGAAATCGTCAACTGGCTCATGATCAAGGAGAACATCCCCGAGTGCATGACCCCTGGCCAGCGCAAGAAGTTTTTGGCTCAGCCCATGAAGCACATCCACGCTAGCAACGGCACGACCTCGGACACAACGGCCACGCAGACTAACTTCTTCACCCGTCTGGAAGATTTTGACACGGAGGAAGTTGCCATTGCTGGATCCGCCACTGTTGCCCTCATTGCCGTCATCGTGCTGCTCGTTGTCTTCGTCGTCCGCAAGCGCAAGGCCCAGAAGGAGCTCGAGCGCACGATTGCAGGTGCCAAGGCCGAGGTCGCTGCTGAAGATGAAGCCTCGGTGCAGGCTGAAGTCACGAGCACCAAGGAGCGCAAGGGCCTCATGGACAGCTCCAAGGCTAAGCCGGACGACATTGAAGAAGGTTCGTTCGTGAACTCTCCGGCCGTCCGCGTGTAAGGCTCTGGGGATAGGAGAGAAAGATGCTAGAAATCAGTGCGCGATGTCTCTGGGCGATTGCATCAGCCCAGAGATGAGGACTAGAGTGCGAAGCAGGGCTTCCGCTCGCGCATTGTGTGACGTGTGCACTATTTTGTTGAATTATACTCAATCGCAGAACCCCGTTGACTCTTGTATCAATTGCATTGGCCTCGGCACCTCCTCACTGCATGTGGCTACGCTTTGCAATGTCTACGTTACTCACGCCAAGAGATCCTTCCCAGATTAAGGACACTTGGAGATTGTTGATTCCTTCCATCACGTGCACCAAAAGCACACAGTGCTTGGTACAGTAGAGGAAGCTCCATGGGCCTTGGACCTTCGTGCCTAAAGCGATCCGAGGTCCTCATTCACCTGCAGCTCCGTCTGGTGCATTTGCATTCCCCTGCTTTGAGGCTGACGCGTGGCAAGTACAGTACCTACATACCTTTACGGTCACGCGACAGACAGCACCCAGACCCCATCAGTGCGCGCAGCTCCCCTGTCTCTCTCATACAGCGGCCGAGTGCCAATACGTCCGGTTCTCCTACCAGATGGCGGCGCAATATGTTCGAGTGGAACGGCACCCATGGTCCTCGGCTGCCCCGTCTGTGCCCTATTCGCGCAAGGCAGAGAGCGCGTCGTGATTGGCTAAGACGCTGGGCCACTCCAAGGCTCCGCCGATCCTTCGAGTCGGTCCAATGCGCAGCTCAATCGCGAATTTCCTGCGCGGCGGCAAGACCTCCAGAAGACCAAGAGTTCCAGCCCCATGCGCGTGTCCTCAGTGCTCCGAGCCGTGCTGCTGGCCGCGACCGCCGTCACGGCGTTGACCGTTGCGCCGGCCGACGCCCGATCGTCCTCGCTGCTGGCCCAGCAGACGCACAATGATGTCCAGGCGGCCGTCAATGGCTTTGTCAACAGCCACAGGAACACTGCCATGCGCGCGCTCAAGGAGAAGAAACACAAGAAGCACAAGTCGGCTACACCGGTGCCGTATCTTGAGACGACTGCCGAAAACGACGAAGAAGAGGAGGAAGAGAATGAATTGCATGCGTCCACCACTGCTGCACCTGCGAAGAAGAAGAAGAAGAGCAAGGCGACCTCTGCTCCTCAGTACCCCACGGAAACCGAGGAAGAGAAAGAAGAAGAGGAGGAAGAAGAGGCTGATGTCAAGAAGAAGGTCGCTGCCGCCGAGAAGCGCGAGGAGATCAAGGAGGAAGAAGAAGAGGAGGAGAAGGAGGAGGAATTCGGCGCTGCTGAAGGCCAGCCCACTACCGCTCCTGCCAAGAAGAAGAAGTCTGCCAAGAAGACCGCGGCTCCTGTGGCTTCTGATTCAAGCGACAAGGAAGAAGAAGAGCGCGAATACGAGCACTGGAAGAAGGCCGAAACGGATGAAAAGGCCAGGGATCAGAAGAAGAAGGCTGCTGCCGCCGCTGCCGCTGATGAATCGGACTCTAGTGACCAGGCTGAAGAAGCCCGTGAAAAGGAGCACTGGATGAAGGCTGAATCGGAGGAGATCGAAAAGGCGCAAGAGAAGAAGAAGCTGATTGACGAGGAAAAGAAAGAGAAGGAGATCGCCGAGAAGGTCAAGGAGACCGAAGCAAAGGCGGAAGAAGAAGAGGAGGAAGAAGAAATGGAAGAGGAGGAAGAACACAACTTCGACAAGGATGCCGCCACGCCTGCTGCCACCAAGGCCAAGAAGAAGTCGTCTAAGAAGAACGCCACGGCTGCGCCTACTACCAAGAAGCACAAGAAGAAGACGTCGACGGTTGACTCTGACGACGAGCTGACGCCTGCCCCCGGCAAGAAGATCAAGGAGAAGAAGATCCACGGCGAGAAGAACGAAGGTGTCATCGATCACTCTTCTGAAGGCAGCGCTGAAATCGACAAGATCGATCTGCGCAACCAGGATCTGTGGGAGAGTGTGTTCGACAAGCCGGGCTCGCTTGTGATCAAGGCCTCTCTGTACGCCTTCATTGCCTACAACGACACGAACGTTTGCGATACCTTCAACATGAAGATGGACGCTGTGGAGCGCAAGGTCGACGGCAATGGAACGTACGAATACCACGTTGTCGCGTATGTTGATTGCATGAAGAACGGCGATGACCAGACGCAGGGCCGCTTCATTCTCAACTTCATCCCGGAGGGCAAGCGCTTGCTTCTGACTGAGTGCGGTCACCGTGAAGAAGGCGAAATCGTCAACTGGATCCGTATCAAGCGCGAAGTGCCGCAGTGCATGACCCCGGGTCAGCGTAAGAAGTTCCTGGCCCAGCCGATGAAGCACGTGCACGCCAACAACGCCACCACTTCGGCCGACCTGTCCACCTCTGCCTGGCAGACGGATTTCTTCGCCAAGCTGGAGGATCTGGACACGGAGGAAGTCGCCATCGCTGGCTCTGCCACCGTCGTGCTTCTTGCTCTGATCACCATTTTGGTCGTCTTTATCGTTCGCAAGCGCCGCGCGCGTCAGGAACTGATGCGTACGATCGCTGGTGCCAAGGCCGAGACCGCTGAGGAGGACATTGAGCTGCGCGTAACCAGCACCAAGGAGCGCAAGTCCCTCATGAACAGTTCCAAGGCCAAACCAGACGACCTGGAGGAAGGCTCGTTCGTGAACTCGCCTGCCGTGCGTGGCGAGCCGTCGGTCAAGGTTTAGAGTTAGTTTACCGACGTCCGTCCTTTTGAGGTGGTGACACCCACACTTTATGTTCGCGCATTGGAAATATATACAATATTGGTTCATTCACGCACATGCCTTCCCGCCATTCACGCGCTTGTGTGCTCAGCCGATCGCATTGTGTCTGAGACTGCGGGCCCATCTATGGTCGTCACGTCGTCGTTTCGCGTCATTTGGATACTCTATCGAACGGATCCGGTCGCTCTTGTCGCAGCATTTAAACTCCAAGAAGACGCCACCACGATTTCTCTTCCTTCACGGATCGCATGCGCATGGGTCCACTATCCTCTACACAGACGTCTTCCTCCTCCTTGGAGCCTGAGTATGAGCTGTAGCCATGATCCTGAGGGCCGAATGACAAGCAGAAGCATAAACCCTAGCCGCGGTTCAGACCAGGTGGTGCGCTGTGATTGGCAGAAAAGACGGCAAAGATTGGCAAATGCCGAGGGAGGGAGGGAGAGGGGCGAAGGCGGGCGAGCGGGTACGGTATATTGGCCGCTCAATTGGCGATTTGCCCTGCGAGAGACCAAGCCAGACGATGCGGACCTCCGGCGTGTTGCGGCTCGTGCTGCTGGCGGCCACTGCGGCGCTGACTGCGGACGCGCAGCAGACCAGTGCGGCCAGTGCGGCGCTGGCGCTGGACCAGCACCTGATCGCGCTGGAATCGGCCCAGCATCTGAGCCCCCAGGTGAACACGCACGTGGGGCGCGAGCTCAAGAAGAAGAAGTCGCACAGCTCGCACGCGGCGTCCGCGGCTGGATCCGTGGGCTCGGGTGAGACGGAGGAGCAGAAGGAAGCCAACGAAGAGAAGCGCCACAAGAAGGAGAAGGAAGCCACGAAGGAGTACAACGAAGAGGAGGAGGAAGAGGAGAAGGAGGAGGAAGCCACCAAGGAGTTCAACGAAAAGGACGAGGAAGAGGACAAGGAGGAGGAGGAAGAAGAGGAAGAAGAAGCCTCCAAGGAGTTCAATGAGAAGGACAAGGAAGAGAACAAGGAGGAAGACGACGCAAAAGAGAAGGAAGCCTCCAAGGAGTTCGATGAGAAGGACGCCGAGGAGAACAAGGAGGAGGACGAAGAGGCTGCGGAGCATGCTCCGGCTAAGGCCGACTCGCCCTCTCCGTCCAAAAAGCACAAGAAGAAGAAGCAATCCGCTGCCTCTGCCTCTGGCGCGCCTGCCCCTGCTTCTGACGCCCCCGCCGCCACATCGGCTGCTCCGGCTTCGGACGCTCCCACTGCCACGTCGGCTACTCCGGCCTCAGATGCTCCCGCTGCTACGTCGGCTGCCCCTGCCTCGGATGCGCCTGCTGCCACGTCGGCTGCGCCTACGACTACTGCGCCTTCGGACACCCCGGTACCGACCACTGCGGCTCCTGCTTCCAACACCGCTGCGCCGTCGGCTGTTGGATCGCCAGCACCGGTCTCCAAGGTGGTCAAGGAGAAGAAGATCCACGGCGACAAGAATGAAGGCATCATCGATGGCTCATCGGAGGGCAGCGCTGAGATCGACAAGATCGATCTGCGCAACCAGGACGGCTGGATCAGCGTCTACAACGACCCGCCGGTGCTCTCGATCAAGGCCTCACTGTACGCCTTTATCGCCTACAACGACACGGACGTGTGCGACACGTTCAACATGACGCTCAACGCTGTGGAGCAGAAGCAGGACGGCAATACGACCTACTCGTACTCGTACCACGTCGTGGCGTTCGTCAACTGCATGAAGGACGGCGTGGACCAGACCGAAGGCCGCTTTTTGCTCAACTTCCGCCCCGAAGGCAAGCGATTGCTGCTGACCGAATGTGGGCACCGCGAAGAGGGCGAGATCGTCAACTGGATCATGATCCGAGACAATATTCCGCAGTGCATGACGCCACCGCAGCGCAAGAAGTTCCTGGCCCAGCCCATGAAGCACATCCACGCCATGAACGGCACGACCACGGACACGACGCCCACACAGACCAACTTCTTCTCCCGCCTGGAAGATTTGGATGTGAAGGAAGTGGCTATTGCGGGCTCGGCCACGGCTCTGTTGATCGCTGTCGTCATTATCCTAGTCGTGTTTGTCGTCCGCAAGCGTCGCGCGCAGCGTGATCTGGAGCGCACGATCGCTGGCGCCAAGGCCGAGACTGCTGCCGACGACGACGACGACGAAGATCTCCCTGCCGGATCCAAGGAGCGCCGGGGCTTTGTGGACAGTTCCAAGGCCAAGGCGGACGATCTTGAAGAAGGCTCGTTCGCGAACTCGCCCAAGGTCCGTGTCTAAGTCTTGTTAAGCGACCATAGCGTAGCACACAACAGTAGGGACTTAATCAACTGAGTCGGAATATATTTTCATCGGATCATTCAAACTCTAGTCTTACTACTCGTCGCTGTAGAAGCGCACGGTGCCGTCATACGACGCGGTCGCGAGCTGCGGGTACAGCGGATTGAACGCCACGGCCGTGACGACGTCCGAGTGGCCGGCCAACTTTGCCAGACACCGACCTGTGCGGATGTCGTACATGTAGGTCTGTCGGTCCTCGGAGCCTGTAGCCACGTACCGCATGCAGGGGCTGAACGTCATCCCAATCGGATGCACGCGATTCACGTGCTCACTGAAGCGCATGACGCAGTTGTCGGCTCTGATGTCCCACAGATGGATCGTGCTGTTGGGTGCGCTGCTCAGTAGCAGGTCGTACAGGTTGGACGCATGACTCACAAAGCATGAGGCTCTGGGCAGCACGACGGAATGCGCTGCACGCGTATGCGCCTCAGATATCACGCGCACAGTTCTGCCCACGGCGGCGTCCAGGATGCGCAGACTGCGATCCGACCCAGCAGCAATGACCAGCGACGACAGGAAGGAGCCGTTCACACAGGCCAGACTCGTGAGGCTCTGCATGTCGTTGAACGCCCACTCGGCTACTTTCCTCTTGCGGCTCTTGTTGTCCTCGATCTGGATGTCGTTCTTCTTGCCTGACTTCTTCTTCACGGCGTGCGCGTAGAGCTCGTCCAGCTCGAACTGGTGTAGCCGGACGGCGTTCCCGCAGGCCGAGAGCACGAACTTGTCCATGAAGAAGAACATGGCGTCCACCATGTCCGGCTTGGTCACTTTCTTGGCGCTGCTGAAGCTCATGCTTCGCTGCGAATCCGGATTGGAGTTTTTGGCAGCCGTCACGCCGTGGAAAACGAGTGACGCCACGTCACTATCGGCCAGCCAGATGCGAGAAGACCGGTCGCTCGAAGTCGTGAGCACCATTTGGTTGTTGGAGCTCCAGTGGATGGACTTGACCGCGTGGTCGTGGCCGGCAAACACGTTCCCTTCGCCCTTCGAGCGGCTGAACGGCAGGCGACAAACCTGCGCGACCTTGTCGCTGCCACTCGTGGCCAGCCACTTGGCATCGGGTGAGAACTCGATCGAGTGGATCGCGCCGGCGTGAAGAGTGCGCGGAGGCAGCGCGTGTTGCTGCTGGAAATGCTGTAGAAGTCTGCACTGCGTCGGGTACTCCTTGAGGAACGCGTCCACGGAAGCTGCTGGGCGTGGCGTCGTCTTGCGGTCTTTGATGGCCATTTTGCGCTTGACTGCAAACGGGAGATCGCTGCCGTAACCAGACGACTGGACGCGCATTCGGAACGTGATCGGTTTGTCTGGACTCTTACCTTTCTTCTTGCTGTTGCTGTTGTCGATGGTTTTGGTGCGTAAGGTCGAGAGCGCTGGGAGATTGAGCACGCTATCACCTGGCGGTGGATTGCTTGCGATGACTGACAATCGGCTGCTGTTGCTCTGGCCAGCATCGCAGTCCACTGGTGCTGGTACAATTCCGCTGTATTCGCCAGCCTGGTTGGTACTGCTGCTGGGCTCTGAAGCCTGCCCGACAGTCGTGCAAACAAGGGTCACCCATGGCTGGAAGGCGCTGACGACTCCGCATGTCAAGCTGCGTGAACCCGCAGCATCGCGATGGAAGCAGAACTCCTTGGCCATACTTACAGGAACCTGGTCGCGTGAATGCGGCTGCTGGAAATCGTGCAGCAGCGAGATCTTGTACGAAAGCGCATTTACCACGAGCAGCGATCCTGGAATGCCGACGACCAACAGCTGCTCGTGGCCAATGAGATCATGCTCCTCATGCGCATTGAAAGTCCGCCTGCAGTCGTCTTCTGTGTCCCTGGAGGAATCGGTAGGGATGTCAACGCAGAGGTACCGCAGCGCAAGGATCGGGCTGGAGATCTCCGCAGCGCTTGTTGCCATCTGTAGAGCATCCATGTTGCCGTCTGCACTGCTGTAGCTTGGCACAGGGACAGCGTTCGAGACGATCGCCTGTCGTTGCGCTGTTTCCTGTGCTCGTTCACTTCTGGCCCACGGAGGAAGCGAGCTGATGACGTTGGGCGATTCACGCAGCACTTCCTGGACGAACTCTTGATGCTACATGAGCCAATCCAAGGGTGAGCTCTTGGTCCGCCACGCAGCAGGAGTCCAAGCCACTATCTATCTCACCTGTTTGGATCGAGCGATCTTGCGTACGTGCGTCTCAATGTCCACCGACACGAGCTCTCTGGCGTGGGACTCGGAGACAGCGAACGTCTTGATCACTCCGTCTGCAAAGCCGAACGAGGCGTCACCCGTCATGGGGTTCATGGCCATGGAAACGATGGAGAACGCAGAGAGAACCGCCGATTGGAACAGCAGCTTCTTGGCTGCGAGGTCCCAAATCTAGCAGCAGCGAGAGAGAGCCATCATTAAGCCAGTGGCAGAAGTCCGGAGATGATGGAGCACCCTTACCTTGAACGTCCGGTCTTCGGAGCACGTGAAGAGCAGATGCGGGCGGATCGGATGGAACTCACAGACTGTGACCTAGAACGCCAGTAGTAGCGTCAGTGGGATTGAAACACGCAGGAGCTCTGAAGGGTAGGACGTACGCGTGCGACATGGCCCTCGAGCGTCACGAACACCTCTCGACTCTGCAGCACGTACACCTCCACGATGCGATCGCAGGTCACGGCCAGAAGCGTTCCAGTGCGGTCGAATGCGATGCATGCGGGCGCAGTCGCAGGTCTGTCCACTACGATAGACTTGGCGATCCGATGCAGATCGTACATGCGCCAGAGTATGATGCTAATCATCACCACAACACAGTCATCTACTGCAGATCAGCTCAGTTTGAAGGTAGAGCCACACGCACGCATCGCTGGACGCCGAGCAAACGAGCACGGGGGCGTCGGAGCCGGCGACGGAATGCATTCGAACGCTCGTGATGCGCTCGCAGTGGCCATGCAGCTCAACCGGTGCAGCGCTTTCCTCATCCGGCAGCGGCTCCTGCGGCTCACCTGGGGATGATAAAGGGCTCTGCGGGCAGCGCTTGAGCTGCACGACAGCGCAGTCTCTGTACTCGAGCCCCAGTGCCACGTACTGGGCCGTGGACGCCACGGCCGTGACGACCACCGGCGATCGCCATTGCCACGTCCGGTCGCCCACGACCTGCATTTGGAATGGCCTCAATATCCAGACGCTGGCTGCTGATTGGTCCGTCTGATTGTTTCGACGGTTTTTGATTGGCGGATTCAAACCGCCGCTTTTCAGCCAATTGTGAGTTGGCATAATTTGTCAGTCGCCTCATGACGCTGGCGGAGGAGCCGGGCGCGGCGGATGACGAGTGCGTGGGCCCGCTGCCGTGGCTCTGGATACAGGCGGAGAGTGACGCGAATGGCTGTGTGCAGGAGTGAGCATGACAAGGTGATCAAGGCGAGTCGCGCGACGGGCGAGCGCACCATCCAAGTGGCGCTGGCCGAGATCAAAATCCTGCGCAAGAACGTCTATGTGCAGCGCAAGATGCGCACGCTCAAAGAGGTAATGAACGCAACGCTCCAGCGCAGCAGATCGGATCTGATGAACCGCTGTGGCCAACAACGCACTGCTGCTCTGTGTTAATAGGAGGAAGTGCAGGTCTGCTCGTGCCGCCCGCCGTCGTCGCCGGACCAGTGGGGCTGCCTGGAAGACTGCGTCAACCGGGCCGTGCTGATCGAGTGTCTGCCGGGCTTCTGTCCGTGCGGAGACCAGTGCGCCAACCAGCGCATCCAGCGCGGCGTCATGCCCGAGACGGAGATCGTGGACTGCGGACGCAAGGGCCTGGGGCTGGTCACCCACCAGCTGATCAAGACCGGCGAGTTCGTGGGCGAATACCTGGGCGAGATCGTCACCGAGCAGGAGTACCACATGCGGCGCCTGGTACGTTCTACTGGCGTGGTGGCTGAGGAGTGGATGCGCATGAGAGAGCGCTCACATGATGTGCCACTTGTAGCTCTACCACAACGAGAAGCACCGCTACATGATGGTGCTGAGCGGAGGCGAAGTCATCGACGCCACGCGCATGGGCGGCATCGCGCGCTTCATCAACCACAGCTGCGATCCCAACTGCGGCGTCGAGAAATGGGAAGTCAACGGCGAGGAGCGCTGCGGGATCTTCGCGCGGCGCACGATCGTGCCGGGTGAAGAGCTCAACTTTGACTACAAGTTTGAGTCCTTCAGCAAACTGGTACGCCCATGCGGCATGGAGGAAGCGTATTATGCATCTCTTTTCACTCGTAATGCGCTCGGCAGGAGATCACTGAATGCCTCTGCGGTGCGCCTCAGTGCCGCCAGGTCATCGGAGCCAACAACCGCGTGACAAGGCCGACCAACAAGCCGCCTTTGTCTGCGCCAGCCGGGCCCGAAAGGCCGAAAGTGCTGGACCCGATCATGCCCGGACTCAAGTCCCGGCTGGGTCGAAAGGTACAGATCAGCCACAGTCTCCTGCTCCAAAACCGATCGATCTGATCTTGTGCTTGTGCTTGTGACCTTATCAGGCGGCAGATGCGCTGCTGGAGCGCATGGGCAAGTGTGTGTCCTCAAACCACCGACTGCTGACGAAGAAGGAGGTCGTGCGTGTGCGCTCGGCGCGGGTTCTGCTGCACCGCAACCTGCGCAGACACCAGGAGAACAACTTCGAGCTACTGTTCCTGGAGCCGTACTTCCTTCCCAACACACAAGGCGACGTGCTCAACGAGAGCGTGCCTCCAAAGCTGCGGCTGAGAGAGCTCATGGGCTTCCTGCAGAAGCCGCCTCTGCTGCCCAAAGCGCAGAGGATGGCCCGCCTCAACGAGCTGACTAAGCAGCTAAGTGCGCACTTGCCCTCCGATTAAGTCCGGTTCCACCGGTAAAGGCCAGATTCTTTCTAAATATCTGTATACTTTCGACTAAATCAGGTCGTAGTATACACTTCATAGAATATACCATGGTCGTAATCGTATACATTATACGTGATTAACCCTATGTCACATGTATACCAAAATATACACTCGTGGATCAATGCCGTCTGGTTATCCGTAATTCCAGAGTGGTATTGGCTTGCTCTCTTCTCGGCCGTTGATTGGCTATAATCCGTTCTCCGTGTAATTCACCACTCCTGGCCCACACGCAGCGCCAGAGAGATTTGCGTCGGGTCTAAAGCCCGAGCCTGAGGAGAGCGACTCGGTGTCTGTGATGGTGCTGGTCGATGTGGCCGCCGAGCAGGCGCTGGAGCTGGCGCAGACGCTCAAGTTCTCGCACCAGCAGCGACCGCGGCGCGCGGATGAGGACGCGCCGGTGTTGGCCGCGGAGGCCAAGGGAGTCGCCGTCGTCACCGCACGTGAGTGCAAT
The DNA here is from genome assembly GCA_023335835.1 of Elongisporangium senticosum. NCBI lineage: Eukaryota > Oomycota > Peronosporomycetes > Pythiales > Pythiaceae > Elongisporangium > Elongisporangium senticosum. The sequence continues at coordinate 11,340 of JAADVQ010000301.1, forward strand.
GTGCTGCACGGCTGCCAGTGCCACCCCACGCCCGCCGAGTCGCGCGAGTTCCGCAAGGTAAGCCGCACTAGAACGAGTCGCATGGCTACTGCTGCCTGATTGGAGGCTCACTCTGTCGGCGTGTTTGCGTAGCGCTGGCTGCTGCTGACGGAGCATGAGCGCACAGTGTCCCTGCGGGCAGATTTCCACCAGTTTCTACAGATGGCCAACGATCTGCTGCCGTGTCTCGGCTGCCGCAACAGCACGGAGTCGCTGTTACAGAAGCTACTGGACGGCGCCGCGCAGCCGCCGCCGCTGGTCGTGCGCTCAGGGCTCACGTTCGACAAGAAGGACCGGCACGTGCGCCTCAACAGTATGTATATGAACAACGCCGACGCGTCACTGTCACTGTTCCTGCACCACGAGCGATGGGGCAGCGCAGCGCTGGGCAAGCTGGGCAGGACCGGCAGCAAGGCTGGATCGCGTGCCCGCTGTCCGCTGCACTCGCAGAGAGCGCGCGGCCGCCCGCGACCAGCGGCCTTCGAGGCGCTGTGGCACAAGCTGCCGGACGAGCACAAGCGGCATCTGGCGCACATCGACTCGGACCAGTTCCTGTCGGACCTAGAAGGTTATCTGCGCCGCCACCGCTTCTGCTGTCGATGTAAAGAGAAGGTGCTGGAGGCCTACGACCTGCTGATCGGGTCCAGCTGCAGCGAAGACGACTGCGAGGACTGCGCCGGCTTTGACTGCGCAGACAAGCACAGCGACTACGGCGACGACCTGCACTACACGTCGTATCTCTTCGACGAGCTCACGTACTCGCGCGCCACGAGCCACATCGTGGTGCCGTGTCATCTCGAGTTCATGACCCAACTCATGGCGCGCGCCGACCAGGAGATCGTCGGCGATTGGGGTGACCGACACGCGCGCACGATCGCCGAAGCCCAGGACGAAGTACTGATCTGCCTCGGCATGGTCATCTGGGAGAAGATGCAGACGCTCTGGACACAGTCCCGGTCCGAGAAGCGGTCCGAGGAGCTGCTCGTGCACTTTGCGGTCTCGACGCTGCGCCGGAACTTTGATGTCGCAGTCGAAGCGCTGCACGGGAAAGAGATGATGGAGCAGCTGCTAGCCGAGGAGGACGACGAGTCCAGGCGACTGGCCAAGAAGAAGGAGAAAAAGAAGGAGAAGAAGAAGAAGCGCAAGACCGCGACCAAGCAGAAACAAATCGACCGGTCCGTGAGCGAGCCGGCCAAGTCGCCCAAACGAATCGAGCCCAAGAGCCCGATGACGCCGGGCAGCAGCACACAATCGACATCGAGCAGCAGTCTAGACGAGGATCCGAGCAATCAGAGCCAGAGCGATTCGACCAACGAGGACGAGGTCTTTGTGCATCAATCGCCGCATCGGTGTTCCTCTGAGTGCGAGGCCGAGTGCTCGTTCAAGAACCTCACGCTGGACGAGCGCATGGAGCAGCAGCTGCTGTCGTCCATGGGCTGGGACGCGTCGAACCAGTTCGGTCTCTCGCTGCCGGAACTCGACGATGACGAGGATGACGGCATCCCTGAGGACGAGATCGCGTTCTGGAAGCAGAACCGGTCGACGATGGTTAGCAAACGCCTCGCGCAGCGCCAGAAGCTGCAGGAGAAGTTCGATCTATTTGTGCGCACCAATTCGTCCAGCTAGTCTCTGTAGGTGACGCACAGCAAGTGTTGCTGCTGCAAACGAAGCGTTCAATGAAATCAACTCGTGAATCCCTCGACCTTTGCCAGCCAAACATTTGAATTCCCATTGCTCTGTTTTGTTTGTAATTTGTTGAACAACAGACGCATGTAGATTCATAACTCATCATATACTCGTACACCAGCACCAGACGGCTGCTCTGCTGCCTACTGCAATGGTAGGAAGGAGCTTCGGGACTTTAAAAACGCCACGCGCTCTCGCTTCACGGCGTGAAGGCATCGACCTCCTTGACCAGAGACTCGATGGCGTCTTCCAGTAGTTCCTTGTGCTTGGCACACGACAGCACAGCGTTTGTGATCTCGTGCTGGTATTTCTGCCACAGGTTCTTGTACATTTCTTCCTGTGCCACATATCTGTTCAAGCACAACCAGCATTGTCAGCATATTCAATACAATCAACAGCATGGTGATCAAATGAGCCACGTACGCTTTCTTCAGCCCCTCCAGTCGTAGAACAGAGTTCTGCTCTTCGACACTAATATCTCCGCCGTTCAGAATACTTTCGATTCGGAGCTCCACGTCTTCTGTCGTGGTGAGTTTCTGCTGCGTGTTGGTCTCCTGCATCTCGCGCTCTCGTCGCACGGTTTCTTCGAGCTTTCGTGCCTTGCCCTCGAGCGTCTGTTTGTGCTGATACTCCATATTCACGTGCGCTTGGCTTTTCTCCACCTCGTTCTGCAGCTGCAGAGCTTCGTCAAGTGCGACACTGGACCGCTCCAGTCGGTTCTGCTTGAACGCCATAATCGCAGGACGAATACGCTGCTTCAAGTGCATACACAGCTCCTTGGTTGCCTTCAGCCCACCGGTGTGGATATCAAGGGAGATCTCATAATCAACACCACGAGCATTTTTGGCCACAGTCGGGATCATTTTCAGCCCGGTGGCTGTGTTTGTGTATCGCTGTACATGGCTTTCAATCTGCAAAGACAATTGAGATCAGCATTAGCATGCAGCATAGGGTCATAATGGCTGTTGACGTACCACGTTGATTTGCTCTGCTATGTAGGTCTCCTTTTGCCAGATGCTCGAGGTCATCTCTTTCTGCCGCTGAGCCACATGATTCAGGTGCTCGTTCAGACGCTCGCGCTCTTTGGTCATTTGCTCCACATCTTCAGACGAAAGCTCCTGGTTCTCAATGCGCGTATGTAGCATTTTGATCGCGTTCTGCCTCTCCTGGAGTTGTCTCTCTGTCAGCCCCAAAGCAAGTTAGTACGGATAGAAAGAAAGGGAGAACACAAGGCCAGCGTACCCATATTGGCGCATTCCGCTTCTCGCTCGTGGATCTTGATCACGAGACCATCCTGATGCCCCTTCAGCTGCCGCACAAGCTTCCGGAACTTCTCGAGATCGCTCGTGCAGTCGGCCTTCTTTGTCGTCAGGTCAGGCAGCGTGGACTTGGCGTTTCTGGCCTGTTCGATACGCTGCTTGAGCTCTTCGTTTGCGCGTTCGAGCTCCGTGCAGTCGTTTTCAATCGCGTCATGGCTCCCGCCTAGCTTCTGAGCCTCCTGCTGCTCCAGCACGTTGTACTGCTCGTCATCGCCAGCCAGAAAGACGCGGTAGGCGCTGCTGAGGTACTTGAAGAACACTTTGTCGCCGTTCTCGGTGTCGCCGTCGTCCATCGGGTTATCGCTCTCTGCGATCGCATTGTACTACAACCAGCAGAGCATCAGATCAGGGTCCGTCCGTTTGCATACCTCGCTACCTGCAATCCAACGTACATTCAGGAGCTCGATGAACCAGGAGATGGTGCCCAGCAGCGCCGGCCACGTGTGCGGACTGCCCACAGCCGCGAGCGCCGACTTGCTGATCTGGAACGGATAACGCAGCACTTTGAACTGCTGGGCCACGTCGTCCTCGATCTTGATGCCGAACTCGAAGGTTGGATCTACCTCTCGGAACAGGAACAGCACGATGTTGCAGAAGTCCTTCTTCGACGGGCCCTTGAGCAGCTTGGGTGACAGCGCGTGGTTGTACTGGTGCTCGCCCAGGAACTCCAGCAGCGCCTGGATGCAGCCAGCCATGTAGTTGCGGTCCGTGAGCGGTCGCGGGTCGGCGCGCAGATTGGCGCCGCGTCCATTGAGTGCGAGCGAGTTGCGGCCGCTGTACAGGCTGCTGCGGCGACTCTGCTGCTGTGCCGCTGCACTGCCCACAGACTGTCGCGAGACCGATGAACGCGGACGCGCGGACGGCGGCAGTCTCGGCGCCGGCGGGGGGGCTCCGCCGCCTCCTCCTCGCGTACCGGCCGCGATGGAAACCCGGCGCGAGCTGCCGAACGTGCCGACCGACTGGCGCGTGAGCCCCTTAGCCGTCGCATGCACGGGCGCGCCGCCACCGCCTCCACCGCCAGGCCCGATGGACACGCGGGCCGACGGGTGGCTCAGCACCGACGGCGGCCGCGTGTTGAGCTGCGAGGACGAGATGGGGCCGAGCGTCGTGCGCCGCATGAGCTTTGGCTTGTCTCGCGCCCGAATATTCAAATTTGTGGTACACCAGTGGTACACTAAATTCCCATGGGATTGTACCAGTGCGAGCGGTACCAATTCTGACTGGCGTGGAGACCCACATCAACGCGTAGGTGCGCTGGCATTTGAAGCCAATTGAGAGATCGATGGCGCGCAAGACGACGCAGTACTCGGCGGCGGAGCTCGTGGCCAAGGCCGAAGCGCTCGTAGACCAGTGCCAGCCGGAGCTGGCCGTGCAGTTCTACGAGAAGGCGCTACTGCAGGAGCCCAACAGCACGGCACTGCTCGATGTGATCGGCGAACTCTCGACCGAGCTGGACAACCCAGAGCGCGCCTTCCAGGCCTTCCAGCAGAGCATCTCGATTGCGCCCGCGCAGAACCCGGCCAAGTGGTTCTACATGGCGCAGCTGGTGCAGGGCGAAGAGGCTGAGAACTTCTCCAAGCAGGGCATCGCGTACCTGCTGCAGGAGCTGCAGACGCTGGACCCGCAGACGGAAGAAGCCCAGGTGGTCAAGAAGCAGATCTGCGACGCCTACTGCGCGCTGGGCGAGCTCTACATGACGGATCTCTGCGACGAAGATGAGGCTGAGTCCCGCTGCGAGAACTACTTCATGGAGGCCATGAAGTACGACATCGGCCTGCCCGAGCCCATCCAGGCGCTGGCTAACCTGCGTCTAACGCAGCAGCGCAAGGACGAGGCCGTGCCGCTGCTGGAAGAGACCTACCGCCGACTGAACGAGAACTGCAATGAGAACAGCATGCCGACGCTCGAGTTCCGCATCTTCACGGGCAAGCTGCTGATCGAGGTGGAGAAGTACGAGGAGGCCAGCGACGTGCTCGAGGGCGTGATGCAGGAGGACGACGAGAACGCCGAGCTCTGGTTCCTCGTGGGCACGTGCTACCGCGCCATGGACGACGTGAACAACGCGCTCGAGTTCTTTGAGAAGTGCGACGAGATGCTCAAGAAACTCAAGAAGCAGATGCGGGATGAGTTCTATCTGGACGAGCAGCTCGAGTCCGTGGAGGAGGCCATCGTGGCGCTCAAGGAGAACATCGCGACCCGACCGGCAGAAGAAGACGACGAGGACGAGGACGCGAGTGACGAGGAGGAACTCGAGAACGCGGAGGATGTCGACATGGAGGGGTAATTGTCCACGGCAAAGGCGAGTTTTATGTAAGGAGGACGGGGAGGTCTATAGATTAAGTTGCAATATATAGGGCCTGTATGGCAAAACCAATCGAGCGGTAGGCTTGTACCGCTGCCTCTGTCGACCCACGGAAGTGGGCGTCTGAAGGTACGATCTTGATGTAGGGTCTGCATGGTCGCTGCACCATTATTGACCAACATCGTAGCGCACGGGCGAGCTTGCTCCGTCGTCCTTGCCACCATCTGCCGCGTGAACGGGCTCCACCCTGAGTTTGTCTTTCTTTGTGATCGTCAAGAAAATCACCAACACCGCGATGAGACCCAAAAAGATCATGCTCGTAACTGTTGTGCCAAGGTTGAGCCCGGCCTTCCAACCTGAGGGGAGGTTCACTCCCGCCGACCCTGAGCTTGAAGACGAACTCGAACTCGAGCCTGAGCCAGAGCTAGAAGCTACCGAATCAGCGGGGTTTTGCGAGAGCAAGTCACCGAGAGACGCGCCCAGCGGCCGGGTCAGAATGTAGAC
>JAADVQ010000302.1:0-17138 GCA_023335835.1 Elongisporangium senticosum
CCTGTTACAGATCGTATGTGGGATTGCCAAACAGCATTGACATCATACTAATGATCGTCTATATGAACGTCGTGCACCCGTCAGCATCTCTCAGGATTAAATGAAGACCGCCACTGATACCGAAAAGAAAGACCAAATACAATACAAATAAATGGCGAAGGTCGTGCTCCACGGACTTGATCGTAGCGATCATCAGGCCGGTGATTCGCAGATACTGAGGAAGATTGGCCCAGAGCAGGACTATCTCAGAGCAAGGATACCGTGGCGTGTTGAGCTCTTCAACACCCAAAGACACTCGATAGGAATAAAGGCATTGATGACGCCGTAAGTACTCCTGTTGAGCCAAATCCAGATCAATCGGAAGTATTCCCACCAGCGAATTCGCTGCGCTCAGCAAAGATGACCAGATAAGAGCAACACAACCACGCGACGATTCTGAACATCAATAAGCTAATGTCTCGCACGCTCTGGACTCGATCCAATCCGAGTTGTTTCAGAAATGATTGTGGCATAGTAGGAAAGCAATAACCCCATATAGGCCGCCATTTCTCGCGGAAAAGCACTTGACTTGCTTTCACTTGTTCCAGATGACATGGACAATGATGCTGCGGCCAAGAACATTTTTGTGCGCCACAAACCTGAATGGGATCGCGAGAGCTGTGTCGTCAATGTCCTGGTCCAGATATCCATAGATCAAGCGCAAGTCAAAGAACTCGACGTTAGCGAATACCTCCGATGTCAGACGCGAATTAGTCGGGATGCAGGCTGCTGGCGCCCAGAACCCACTTTATGATCTTGCAAAACAATGCAAGGTCCCACTCGAATCCTCCGGTCTTGGCTGATCTAAAAGCCACACCACCAGTTTGGCACCCTTTGAAGAGACTGAGTAGTGCAGTGGCGTGGGATTATCACCATTCTTAGCGTTCATGTCCGCGCCTCGAAACAGAAGAAAATTACATTTGGATTTGCTTCCATATCCCGCAGCGATGTGCAGAGCTGTCATGCCTGCTACAGTTCTTGCGGTGATGGGACTACCGGCTTCAATGAGACGCAATAACAAGGTGTTAGAGCAAGTATCAGTGCAAAATCACCGCAATAGCGTCCAGTTGTCAGCAGTGCGTCGAATAAAGGGAGTCTCTAGGTTGGAAACAGCATCGATAGGGTGATCGCTATCGCTAATAGAAGTGCAATCCTTTCAAACGCTCTCTATGATAAGTTGCTCCAGCCTATTCCCTCAAACTTCCCATCCATCTCAACTAGATTTAGGAAGACAGAACTTTACACTTGCGAGAGAGCCTGTGAAACACAATACTGACGAAGCTCGAAAAAAAAGCAACTGGTTCATACGTAGTAAGCATTTCTTGGATGACCGTCTTGCGTCGCAAGGTGAAGCTCTGGATCTTGGAACTTTGAGCCAAAGCTGCTGCTCAAGAGGTCCTCCCGTCGCGCGTTATGCTGCTCCTGGCACCGCTTCACCGACGTGGATTCGGTGCCGCGGTTCTCGTCCTCCTTCGTTCCGCTCCAGTACTCCACACGCTCCTCGTCGTTCTGCAGCTTTGGGTTCGGCGTTACGGCGCCAGGGTTCTCGCGGAGGTTCCAGCCCTGCTCGTCCAGCTGGCGACGGAAGCGCAGCACCTGGTCTTTGCCGGCCGTGTTGTTGGCGATCATCTCGTGGAGCACGTCCTTTTCCTCCGTCGTGGGCTTCATGCAGCCATCGCCGCCGCTGCCATCTTCATATTCGTAATCACTGTCCAGCCGAGTCTTGCGATCCGCCTTGTGCGACTTGGATGACTTGGTCGAGGAGATGTGCTTCTTGCTAGGCCGGCGCTTCTGCGGCGCTGCTTCCGCCTTCTGTGACTCAGCTTGTGCAGTATTGTATTATTGGGCGATCAGTTAAAACTGTATCATGTTGTGTTCCTCGCAAATATGATGGTGGTAGCACGAAGGTCTTCTGTCAGCATAAAACACTGTCAATAGAATTGCGTACACGCAACCGTCAAGCAACATCGAATGTGAAATGAAACTTTGCTGTCCGGTTCCTGCTATCAACATGCATTTATGGAGGTATACGTCGAAATAACGTATAATACCGAAGAAAACACCCCCTCCAAATAGAACGCCTCCCAAAAGAACCCCCAATTTTAGGGCGTTCTATTCGAAATACAACGCCCCTAAATAGAACGCCCTATCGAGTTCAACTGTATTGTCCATTCATTTCATGATGTATTGAGCGCCAATGTCTCTGGCATTTCATTTAAGCATGCCAGCGAGAAGAAAGAGCGCCGAGGTCAGCATCAGAAAGCAAGTGATCGACTGGATCGCCATGGAGGGTGGCGGTGTACCCTCTCGTGCAGAGGCACACTTTCGGCAGCGCGGATGACGCATTACGGCATCGATGTTTCGGCAGTGGTGGCGCGACCGCGAGCAGACCACTGCTGAGGCGGGCACTCGCCGTCGCATGTGCGGTGACGGGCGACGACCTGTACTTGGAGAGGCTGAGGACGCGCTCGTGGAGTTAGTGTACAATCGGCGCATCAACAAGGAAAAGATGACGCGCGAGTGGATTGCAGAACAAGCTCGGCTCCTCTTCTTTTCCAGCAGAACAGAAGAAGAGCACAAAGAGTCTCCGGTCCGCTTTGTCGCATCGGACAAGTGGGTCGACTGCTTCCTCAAGCGCAACAAACTCAGTATCTGGCGGCGCACGAACTTGACGACGCTCTCGGACGACGAGTTGGTGGCGAGGGCTTTCTCGCTCATGCAGTACTTGAAGGAACACAAGGGCGACATGAACCTATCCCGGACGGTTCTTATGGGCGAGACGGCGGCCTACTTTGAAGATGCGCGGACAACGACGATCACCGACACAGGTCCGCACCACGTAATTGTTCGCTCGACGGGGTTTGCGTCAATGCGCATCACAGTCGCGTTGGCGGTGACAGCGACTGTCCAGAAGCTCCCTCCGTGTATCATCTGGGAGCGGAAGACTCGTGGGAGCGCTTAGACGGATGCGTCGTCAGCTTTCAACTGCGCACGGGGGTCGACCAAGAATTGTTCCTTGGCTGGCTTGAGTAGTACTTTCCGGCGGTCTTTCAAGCACCTGGGCAGTACAGTACGTCGTGTGGGACTCCATGCGAGCCCATATCGGGAAGCTGGTGAAAGAGCGATGTGCAACCAAGAAGATCAAGATGGCGGTCATTCCAGGGGGGCTGACGCCCTATCTTCAGGCAGGTGACGTGGGCATCTATAAGTCGTTCAAAGACCACCTGGCAGGTCTCGTTGACCAGTGGAAGCGCTCTGGCCAAGTTAGCTACACCAAGGGAGGCAACTTGCGACCGCCTGAGCTGAACACAGTTGCTTCTTGGGTTCACACTGCCTGGAAAGAGACGCCGGCGAGCGTCGTCGAGAAAAGCGTGCAGCAGTGTAGGTTCTCTGATGGCAGTCGCAGCTGGTTCATCAGCAAACACGACGTGTACGGCGCCAAGTTCCGGCAGCAGTGGGAGCTTCGCAGCTTGGCTTCGGCTCAAGATGGCGGCGTTGATGAAATGTACCCGCTCATGGAGGCCCTGGACGAGATTCTCATTGATGCGTAGAGGTTTCGTGTGATCTCCGGATATAAGGCCCTTTCAATAGTACCCCCTCTGTTTAGAACGCCCTCTCGGATTTCGACGGCGTTCTATAGCATTAGAAGACGGCGTTCTATTCGGTATTATACGTCAGATTCCTTGTACCATTTGTTGGATTGCTGCAAGAACTCTGGATGAAGATCAAGAGGATTTTCGTTGGATCGCACTTAGTGCATATATGACGGTACATACAGGGAGCGACTATCTGGATTATAGGCAACACCATGGATTTCCCAAAGATCTTACAAATCGCTGAAAATCTTTTGCTGGTAGGTTGGAAAGCGTAATTGGCGGTACAGTTTCATGCTCGTCCATTAAACTGCAGATAAACATAAACGTTTGCTGTCCACGTGAGGGTAGAGAAGGCTCCACCAGCGCTGGTATATTCTCATAAAGCCACATGATTAGCCTCAGAATCCTATACATGTGCACGCCCTTGGACTTGTCGCCGATAATATTTCCCCGCACTTCGTCCACTTCTTCATCCTCCGCCATCACTTGCACGTCCTCGCCGCACTGTACGACGACATCTGACCGACTCTGACCGACACTCGGCGGCGCTGCCCAAGGGCACACCACATGAAGCTGGACCGCGGCTACCGCCGCGCAGCACCCTATGGACGCCGCCTGTAGGCGACTACCTGCATGCGGGACCAACAGTGCGAACATTAAACCAGAAATATTATAAGGAAGTAAGCTGAGGACATGGGTAGGATCAAACCAGGTGGATATACGGCGTATCGCACCACCCTGTATATTCAATGTAATCTTACGGTAAAACACGAAAAAGATTTGCCTGGTCGTTCCCCATTCGTTTGGAGACCGAAAGCAATGTTGTTGGTCGGTAAAGGGTGCGGCGCAGTGGCTGCCGCAGGCTAGCGTCATGTGGCTAGGAAGCGCGTGGTCCGGTGGTGCTGCGCGGTGTTAGCCGCAGGCTGGCGTGAATTGCCTCTGGTTAGAGGCGTCTAGTGTATGTGTTGTGTTGTGGTGGATGCAGGACAGCTTCAGGTGGTGTGACGGGAGTCACACAGCACGATGCACAGAGGTGCGTGGAAGCTTCGCTCCCTGGTCGCGCTAGTCTATGGTGCGAGTGCTACAGAGGAAGACTGAGTATACTTAGCTTTTCGAACTTAGACTGGCTTCTACTACATTTATCCATCCTAACAATATGCCCCTTCAAAAGTGATAGCCTGGTTTCTGCTGGGGCTATGGAGGTCCTTATGTATCCAACCCTGGTACTCTTACGTAGAAGCTGACATCATAGGCCTGGTGGTACTTTAATTGGTACCCACCATATAGTGGCCTCTCTCTATACGAGAGCTTGAGGTGCACCACACCACGGGTAGTGCCATCTCCATGTAGTGGCTACGGGTTTTCTCTGCAATATAACCATCTTGTGTAACCTCGTTACGCATTAGACGTACAAGCTCTTGTGTGATTGCGGAGGCAAATGGTGCCACCGAGGCAAGTATCAGGCGTGGTGTCCGATGGAACAACGAAAAATGGAAGGCTGCTAACTCACCACCCTTCCAAAAGAAGTTGTTCGAGCTCTTGCATGATTTGACAGCAGCGGTGGCGCCTTTTTTCTGCCGCGTGCTGAGTGAAGGATATCCTCAGAACTTGGAGTCAGTTTTCCCTGGAGTTCGCGTTGGTCAAGATAAAATCGAAGGCGGCAGTGGTCACGACATTGCAGATAAGCTAAATCCTAAATATCACTATAATAACTATTCACAGGAATTATCGCTAACATGTTTTGCGACGTAATATGAAGGATGTAAAATCTACTACTCGGCCAAGGCTTTTACGACTGATGGCGTACCTTCGTCAAGTTTTACAACGATTACGCGGCGACGGTCGAGCGGAAGGTTAATCCACAGCAAAAGATCCGATTATCAGCATTGTGCGTTCGGCTCTGTCTATTATGATCAACGTTGTTGAATCTGGATTTGGAAGTATTGGCCTTCGCCTATCCGCCATGGAAGACGTTCTTATGGATTTGCGCCAAGATGTGAAAAAGATAGTAACGGAAACTTCTGACTAGTGCTTGCTAGCGAAGACCAGCTGACTCCTAGTACAAATAACCTTCATCCGCCTTCCATCCCACTATATCGTCTCTCAAGAGGTCAGAAATCCGTCGTCGATGTCTGGAGAAAGTACGACGCAGGGCTTTTGGGCAGCCCTCTAGTGCGATAGCTTGAACAAGTTCACGGACCGAAATGGAGAACTGGCGAGACGGAGCGCCAATATTTTTGTCGTCGGAAGGTTTTCTACGATGCAATAGAATTCTTGGCCCAGTCAAATCAAATTCCAATCGCTCCCATAGCTCAAGTGCTTGAGAGAAGGCGTCAAGAGACCAAGAACAGTTTGGACGGCTTTGTGAAGGAAATTAAGAAGCGGGGTGCCAGTGCAATTTACGGCTGTTAAATACTCATAATATTCAGGTTTTATAAAACAATATTTCACAGTAACATAATCACAAATTTTACCAATCAAAATACAATTCGATCGCTTTTGTGTAAAAGTGGTCATCACTGTTAATTACTACCAGCAAAACGATTGGCTATCATAAAACAGTAAATATCGATAAAAACACTGGTGTTTTTCTGTTTATAACTGTTAAAAATGCACTGATCGCTGAATGATTTTATTTACGAAAATGCGAGCCAGAGTGCATGCGCAGCAGAAACGCGTCAGTGACCTCGTTCATCGGTGCAAGTACAAGATTGCCGATGCAGCCACGGGCGAGTCGAGGATCTGCAACAAGCCCGTGTGCTATGGAGCCTTCCGAAGCAACATGGTCAGCCAGCACTTGAAGGCTAAGAAGTTGCCGTGGTCGAAAGATTTTTTGGCTGTACGCAGAGGTCCGCGACGATTCAGCCTTGCCTTCACCCACGCCAGCTGAAAGAGAAGCCTTTGCACCACCGACGAGGAGCCTGGAAGCTCGCCTCACCTCCATCGAGCGTCTCCTCACGACGTGGACGCCTTGGACGATAATGAAGGCGACCACGACGGCGCCGACGATGGAGAGGACGAAGCCAAAGAGGAAGAGGAAGAATATGAAGCCGACGAGGAAGAGGGTTCTCCTGCAGCGCCTGAAGTCGCTGCCAAATCTGGTCCCCCTGCTGCGTCTGAAACCGCCGCACCTGAAGCTGTCGCTGTGCCCGACACCCCGTTGTACCCGAAGCTGTCGCTATGCCTGTTGCCCCTACTGGGCATGACCCCCCTGTCGTTGTTGCACCCGAAGCCCTTTCCGTTGCCTCTGCAAGGGGAAGCGCAAAGCTCGAGTGCACCAATCTTCGTGCAAGCGCGCACCTAAATAGGGATCGCCTAACAGCGAATAACACCCATTAACACGACTTCCTCCATTAATAATTACGACGCTTTCATATGTTTTTACCAATGGTTACGTTTGGTTACTTTTACCCTAATCCACGATTGTATGTGTTTCTGACAGGTCACGATTCTCTTCACTTTTGTATGGTGACAGAAATCGTGACCCATAGCAAAAAAACTAGGCACTGCCACTGTACGGAAAATGCACAGAAAGATTCCAAAACGTGTCCCGATATATTTGGCTCAGAGGAATCATACAGGGAAAGGGTTCTCCAGAGTGTGTTCCGTCCTCTCTTGGAATTTGTATACAGGGACGAGTAGCCAATAATGGCTATTCCAGAAGAGCAGGTTGGACGACATCCCCCGTTTGCTGGGGCCGGCAAGATCGGCTGTTCTATCGAAGAGGTCATGCAGGTACTGCGAGCCACGATCGAGTGCGGCTATAACTCGACCATGACCGCGCTATACGAGAACAAGTCCGTCTACGGCTCGGTCGTGCATGTGCTGCCGCGGGAAGACGTGGCCTCGATGGCCTCAAGCGAGCTCCGTGTGACCGACAAGACGCACCTGGACCACGTCCTTTGCGCGGTCGCGCACGCTAGCCAAGTACGAGCAGTGGTGCTCCCTCAAGTTCTTCCAGGAGCTGGCGCAGCAGCACCAGGGACCCAGTGGTTTCCCGCTCACACAGAGCTCCATGCTGCCCATCATCCTCACGATCGGCAAGATGGAGCCGTCCCAGGTCACGTGGCTGACTTTGTCGAAATCACCAACGCCAAGAGACCCAGCATAAGGCGACGAGTTGAGACCGATGCCTCCATCCGCATGACCAGTGGTGCCGTTCACTAGCATTTCCCAACGTTCCATGTACTTGCTCGGGCTCATGCCTCACTAACGTTACTAAATAGCTCTGTTGGCCCTATGCATTTTACGTGTAGGTGCCTTCAAAAGTATGGACCACAAGATGCATACCATGCAACCATGCTCCCAACAGCCTGCACTATATGCTTGTGATGCATGTCAGCCAATTGTTCACGTTTGCCCAAGCACACCAAAACACCGTAGGCAACTGAGCTTGCTCGAGGCATCCGCGCGCGTCTTAGTCTGCCGTACGAAGACAACGACAACTCGAGCGATCGTGTCCGCGATTGTGAGAACCAAGAGCGTAAAGTTTGTCTTTCAGAGGCAGCGTGCCCACCCGCTGAGCTGTCGGAGCACGACAATTGATACCTTGAGCATAGAGAAGAGTTCACTTGCACAATATACAGCCGAACAGTGACTGTATAAGCCACGCGCTACTTCAGGTACTCATGGGAGTCTATTATGTCGAGCGTAAGTGTCATGTTTATTCAATTAAGCCAATCTTGTATGTAGCTACTAACTTTTTTTCTTTCTGATGCTCGATTGGCGTGATACTATCGATAATAACACCTTGATTGATCAGCTCATCTGCGCATGTGATATGTGTTCCGAATGCCTCATACTTTAATAACGAACAACGCTGAAAGCGCACGCGAATACTAGAGGCCCGTGCAGTGGGCTTTGTGCCATCAATACGACCAAGAGCACTATTGAATTGAGATTCCAGCTGCTTCGCCAGTGCAAAGATTCGGGTTTTCCATTCACCATCATACTCAACACCTGCATGGATTGTAACTTTTCGCTAAGAGTAATCTTTAATAGCGCGATTCTTGACAGTCGAACTCAACGGTTGACTTTTAAACCTAGAGCGTACAATCTCCAGCTTTGAGTAGAACCAATAAAGAGATGTCGCAGCCGCAGCAGCGCGACCAATTGCAGTTGAAAAATGTGAATGGGGGTAATTGTGTAACGTGTCGGCCAAATGCAGGAGCACTGTCGCGAGCATCAGATTCAATTGTGCAGGATGGATATTGCAGTTTGCACTTCCACCGGTAAAACCGTGATCAGAACTGAACAAAGTGTGCTGGAATCGCAGCATTGCAGCGCAATCTTCTTCAGGCAAAACCTCAATAATCACAGAGAGAGCTGGCATTTCAACCTCATCGCACCCAGATTGGCGCATTGCTATCTTTTGATCTTCAGTCAGAGTCGTACCCACGTACGCAAAAGCTTTGCTAAGCGCATCCATTGTCCACATTCCCCGTGAGCACAGTCATTGCATCGATATTTTGTAGCTAGAGTTCGTCCATTGAGCTGCTCCTCGTCGCATTGAGTGAGACTGAAGCGCAACAGTAAGTGGGACATGGCCGAGTGTATTTGGTGGACTGATTTTGCGGTAATATTCCTGGAGCTGGCGAAGCTTGGTATTAATGTACTGAGTCGCTGATGGTCGCTTGCGAACCCGTTGGAGTGCAATGTTGCCGTCATCGTCCTCAGCACCACGAGTTAAAGCCTCGAGCTGGCTAACAGCACCCACAAGTTTCCCATTTTCATTATCCTCGATCTCTGGCCAAATTTCGTAACATATGAAATACCAATGGACTGGGCCTTGATGTCGTCGCTACTACCACATCGAGCGCATGAATTGGATAGTGCCGCCACGAGTTACAATGCGGATGCATACTAATCCCCTGAAGAGACGACGTCTTCAATCTTGTGAAGCTGATAAAAAGATCGCCCTGGCTCATAACGAGCAATTGAGATTTGAGAAGCCAGCAGGAGTCAATTGAGCGGCCGAGCACATGCCACTGAAATATGAGAAACGATGCAAACTGCAATGAATCCATGTCGCCGTTCTTGAACAGCAAATCAACTAGGATATAGGTGTCGGACACGGTTCCTGCGGGAGCTTGCTTCTGGGTAATGCAGAGACGTGTTGCACGCTCCTTGAAGCGCTTCTTCATGTTGTTCCGAATAAATCTACAGCGACCATCGTCGAACGCCATGTAGTTCCCAGCATGGACCTGCCTGATCTGCGATAGATAGTTGTCAGCTGTACCAAATGACAGCACACCTAACTCGTTCTTGGCCTTCTTGCTTTCATGGTTGTACAGATAACGCGTCCAGCTTTCAAGCAATGAATACAGCGTTTTCTGCGGCAAGAGTTCTCCTTGCTGCTGAGTGGTCCCCCTCTCCTTCGCCATCACCGCGACGTCCTCCCACGAATCGGTCATAAAGCTGGTAAACAAACGCAGAGCAGCTTGTTGCTGCCCATGCGTACCTACTGGTATCGAAGTTGCATTTCGTCGGCGAAGCTGTGAACTCTCTCTTTTGCCGGCTTATCTGTAGGCGCCGGTGTGTCCGACCTCTTCTTCCGCTTCATGGTTGTGACGATCCGAAGCAAATGAGCGAGGAACCCTAGAAAACGCTGGCTGGAATTTTTCTGTGATGTGTCCTCTTACTTTCTGTTGCACCAAACAATAAGGACTTTGTATGGTGAAGCTCTGTAACGAATCGTACTTTACAGAATTGATGCGAAGAGTCACGCAATATCATTGGATGATATTACCATATAATTATGCGACAGGATGAAATGAAGAGACATTTCACTAAGGCAGAAAGATTCCATTTACTACCTATGATTGGCTGGTTATAACATGAAGAGCAAGGGGTATTTCGATCGCCTATCCTCAGTGTATACAGGGAAACCTAGTCGCCATGCGTTCCGGAAAAAAGACCATTAGACTATTGTATTTCTGTCTATGTAGCAGACCAGCCCTATGTTGAAGTCTAAGACTTCAACAATCGGTTCTAGAAGATTCTATAGAATGATCTAGACCAATCTGGTTGGTTCTACAATCTGTTTAATATACAATGTATTGATATCGGACCAAAAATGCTGTATATAAACAACATTAAATACAATTTTCCATTGCACTGGACAGCTCAAGTATAATATCTGTAATAATCATTGCAATACGGGGTTTCAAACTTAAAAAAAGTAGCGGCAGAAATAAATAGATGAAGGAGGCAAAAAATGAATGATGAAGACGCATAAACATAATACGCTTCAAATGATTACAAGAAAAATATCAAATTTTGACACTCGGATCTTGTGATTATCACTCTCTCACCAGTGCGCGCACTGAAAGCGCGCATTCAAGACGCGACAGCAGCACCAAGCACAGCGGGAGCAACGCAGCTTCATAACAGACTAATGGAGAGTGGAGAGGCGCATTGTACTCAACGTCACTTACATGATCCGCCAGGCGACACACAGCTTACGTGTGTCGGCTCGTCTGCAATGGGTGCGCGCATAGAAAGGAAACTATTTTTCCGATTTTCTAAAAACAGAATGGCGATTTTCTAAAAACAATGTCGCTTGTGATTGGGCCATAGGGGTTTTCATGTTTGAAGCGCATTATGTTTAGTGGGGACGTTAACGGTCGTACAGCTAACGTACGCTTTTGTGGGCGTTTGTTAAGAGGCTTAAAGTTGACGTCAACGATTGTTAGCCTGTTTATGTTGCTACCAGAAAAATCGAATGCTCACAGAACAAACCTCAAGCTCACTAGATCACTTTCAAAGCTAACGCGCGGCATCATGGGTTCTAATGCTCAAGATAGCAATCCAACCAGGCTTGTGCTGTTCAAAATGGCTCGCGTTCGAAAACCTGAGTACTGGCAGTTCATCAGGCTGGTTGCTCCACCCCTGTTACCTGAGGGACAAAAAGAATGGGCTGCTCGCGATGCAACTCATATTTACTGACTGAAGTGCGAAGCCGACTTCCCGTTCTACTCTGGGAACAGCAATAGCGTTCACGTCCGCATGAACAAGAAGCACAAGAAGGACATAGAGCATTATCGTGAGACTCACCAAACACCCGAACCAGCTCCAGTCGTTGTTGGTGTCAGCCGAAGTCTGGAGACAAGTTTTTCGTCTCCACCTCGAACTCCAAAGCCAGAACCAAAGCCATTTAACCCGCAGACGAAGCATTGCGATAATCTTCGCCCGTTTGGCATTGTCGAAGACAATCGTTTGCGAAAGTTGATGCATTTTGTGCAGTCAATTCAAGGAACTTACAATTTGCCGTCACGTCGAACGATCACTGAGAAAACGGAGGTATACGCTGATCAACTACGCCATCAGATGAAGACCAGAATTGGCAACGAAGCCGACTTTTACTCGATTACCACCGATATATGGACGTCACGTGCAACCGAAATTTTTATTGTTCTCACAGCTCACAATATGTTACCGCTGATTTTGAGTTGATGAAAGCAACATTGGAAGTGACTACGTTTCCTAAAATTCATACTGGAGAAACGATCGTGGGCGTTATCCGAGGGTGTCTGGATGACTGGGGCCTAGATATAGCCCGTCTTGCGCGAATTGTTCGCGACAACGCGTCAAACATGATAAAAGCATGCAAATATTACGTGTGGATCAACATGGGATGCCTCGCCCATTCACTTCATTTGGTCGTTCACGGTGCTTTATCGAAGACCAAGACTGAGATCCAAAAGGATCGTGATGATCTCGTATTGACTGCAGATGGTTGTGCTGATCACTCTCCAACCGAAGAAGATCTTGACTTTGAAAACGATCAAGTGGATATTCTGGATCAAGATTTTACTGGTATGCTTGATGAAAAAGCATCACAAGCTCCATAAAAGAAGTGCTCCATTCTGCGCGAATGCATATGGCAAGCTTTCGCTGAATCGTCAAATATTTCAATCAAAGTGGAAAAGGACTAAAGAAGCTTCAATCATTTCAAAGTGCCACTCACAAGCTCACGGTTGTGACGGATGTGGTCACTAGATGGAGCAGTACACTGAAGATGATTCGCCGCCTTTTGCTATTATGTGACCCTCTCAATCAATTTTTCACATACATCGGATCTTCATCAGCCAAGATTGAATTCAGTGATGTGAGTGTGACGCGGCCAAATGGCGAAATGTGGTTACACGCTCAATATCTGGAAAGGCTTTTGGTTAATTTTGAAGGCATGACCAAAGCTCTCTCGGCGGATAAATATCCAACGATTCCATTGGTTTCTCCATGCTTGGCACTTCTAAAAAGGATTTTATACAAACGAGACATCTTCACTAAAGTTTCCGGTGAGCACAGCGGTGAACCCTATTGTGAGCCCGTTATTGAGAAAATGGAGCTGGTCCGCAGAGTGTTCATCATGCTCCTGGAAAGCAGATTTCGTGATTTGCAAGAAGATATCCGCTTTTGTAGTCTTTTGGATCCCAGGTTCGCAATCGGTGATCATTTGTCAATATCTGAAAAACCAGAGGTCGAAAGACCCTTGGTCAATGAAGCAATGCGCTTAGCTCGCAAATCCTTACCCGACGATGATGCTCACAACGCAAGCTTTGAGGTTGATACCGATGCAGAAAGTGATTTTCTCAGAGAGTTTTTCAAGCGGCCGAAGCAAAGAGTATCAGATGAAGAAGCAGGCATTCAGTCAATTTCCATGTTCAAGCTGCACAAGAAGTAGCTGCCTATTTTCAAATGACTCAAACCTCCACCAAGTTGAAGCCACTGAAGTGGTGGAAACGTAAAGCAACCCACTTTCCTTTACTCTCACGGGTTGCACGAAAGTACTTGGGTATCGTAGCAACGTCGGTGCCGTCCGAGCGATGCTTTTCAAGCGCTGGAAACACTATAACAGCTCGTCGAAATCGCATTACTGGGTCAAATGCAAGAGACGTGGTTTTAGTACACAGCAATCTTATTGAATAGTAGATCCATGACTGCACATTACTTCGTGACTAAAACTGACATTACAAAGGCTACCCTTGCTTCATTGATACTCTTACTAATTCTTCGTGCTCTTCTTTCGCTTGGAGTCTGGATTATGCTCAGACCGTGAAGGTTGCAGTTTGGTTCATGCGCACGAAGGAGCGCGGCCACCACCGACATAAGTGCCCGCTTCGTTCTCGGCCTTGTTTCTTGGTCGATGTTGCACTTCTTGGAAGATGCACGGTAAACGCTGGAACGTGTGGTGCGCTTTCCTGGTCTTGGTGCTATCGTCGCGTTCGTTGCCGTTTCTGAGCTTTCGTTCATGAGTGGCATCTGCTTCACGTTTTGCCCCAGTTTTATGCTACTCGCTGAAAGCTTCTTACAGAGGACCACGAATTTCATTCACGGCCTCTCGAAGCACGGTGCTTCAAATGCAACGGTGCACGGCTTCAGTCAGCTGCTGTTCCAGGTGATAGAGCTTACATGGGTTGTACAGCAGCTGGAGTTGCAGGAACGTGACCTGCTTGGACAGGCTCGGCCGAGCAGAGTAGGAAGAAGTGACTCTTGTCGGCGCACAGTTTGCGGGCATGCGTTCGAGAAGCAGATCCACAGCCGATCTCCATCACAGGGATCTTTACCTGCATCATGATGAAGCTCATGACGTTGCACTTGGGGCCCTAGAGACTGGCCACCTTCATCGAGGGCATAAGCGCTGAAAACGCCGATTCTGATAGCAACCCCGGGTGGATTGTTGGATGGTCGTAGACCAGACCATCGTCGACGAAGTACACGCATTTAGAGTCTTCAGTCTGCACGGGTACGGCGTCTGGAAGGTCGTTGAGGTCGCGACCTTGCGGCCGATTGCGCTCACAGCAAGCGTGTGCGTGGAGTTCGCGAAGAAGCGGTCAGGCTCTGAAATGATTTTCACTCCGTTCTTGGGCGGAAACCACTGTGCCAGCGACCACGGACAATCTATGGCGCAGTCTTCGAAGCTGATGGGCGCGTTTTCGATGCCTGGGAAATCGCCGCCGATATACAGCATGTGGAAGTTGAAGCGCATGGAGTGCGCAATTTTGAACACCTTGCGCGCGTAAAGACGACGTCCGAGTACGGGCGCACAGCCACTGTAGATGCAGAAGCTCACGTCAATGACGTCCGACTGGATCGTCTGCACATACCCGGCACCGCGTGCACCATTGCGCCGAATTTTGTAGCCATACAGCATATCGAGTTGCTGTTGTCCGCGTATACGTGCAGCACAAGCTTGGAGTTCGCGTTGATGGCCATAATCTTGGTTAGCTCGTTGGTCGAGTCGAAGGTCATGGTGTTCACACCCTGTGAACCAGCATAAAGCCACGAGACGGCTGCTTGCATGGGTAAGCGTAGTTCACAGCATCAGGCACGACACCAGTGCCAACGATATGACGGATCCCGCCCAGACTGACGCAGTCCAAGCCGTAGCCAACGCGAGCCAGCGCCTGCACGAGATGCGTGATGATGAAAAGGGATCAACGACCACCGGGCACGATACCCTCAGAACCAGCGGCAAGCGTGGCGTTGGGCGGATCGCCAATGCGAGCTATATATTCGATCACTTTGACTTCGCTAGCGCCGCTGAGCTTGATCAGACGCTCCTGATGTTTCTCCTTCTCGTACTTCGAGGTCATGCCCTCGATTGCAGAGCGCGCAGCAGATTGACAATTCCTCCACAGCGTCGGTCAAGCCTGCGCCGTTCAGCAGCAGATTGTCGTCCTTGGCCATCGTGACCTTCTTGGCACTCCCAAGCATCTCGGGTGTCATGGTCTCGAGGCGGTGGCTCAGATCTTCCGACGCGACCGTGGCGCCAATGAGCACTGCCATGTTTTGGAGCGAGCCCTTGCCGTTGTCACCGAAGTCGGGGACCTTGACGGCGCACACCTTGCCATCGCGGCTCTTGTTGATCACGAGGGCGGCCAAAGCCTCGCTCTCGACGTCCTCTGAGATGACGAGCAGCGGGCGACAAGTCTTGACGACGGTCTCAAGTCCCGAGATGATTGACTACAGAGATGCCACCTACTTCTCCACGAGGGTGTATGGGTTCTCCATATTGCATGCCTGGGTCTTGTTGTCCATGGCGAAGTAGGGCGAGTTGTAGCCGTGGTCAAACTACATTTACTCGACCACGAAGTGCTCGTTGAACAGCGTCTTATCGTCTCCCACCGTGATCACGCGCTCCATGGTGTCACTAATGAGGTCGCCAATCTCTGCCTCCTAGCTGGCTGAGATTCTTCTGGATTTGTCAAAGGTGCGAAATACCGGTTTTCCGGTACTACTGACTGTTAACGTTGACGTCGGCTGCCCATCAGTCAAATCATTAGACGTCAATTCTTTTATACGTTATCTAACGTTATCGAGGTTGACGTCCCCATCACTAATTTTGTTTATGCGTCTTCATCATTCATTTTTTGCCTCCTTCACCTATTTTAATAGGTGAAGGAGGCAAAAAATGAACAGAAATTAAAATTTCTGCCGCTACTTTTTAAGTTTGAAACCCCATAATAAAATGAAAATCGCAAAAAGATGAATAGGAGATTGTCCGTGATTGAAACCCCCTAATACCACTGCGAGCAATATTAAATTATTCCGTAAATATAATTGCCAGCCCACTGGAGTGGGGTAAACGTAGTTCCAAAGAACAATGGCGTACCAGAAACTGTCGGCCCGTGCTTAGGCTCATAAAGCGCCTTGATAGTGAGCGAGCACTTCGCAGCGGCTGGGCCAGCGCGTTGTAGAAGCGGTCTGAGACCGAGTTGGTGCTGTTCATGATCTGGAAAAGCAGCAAGTGCTGTGGTGTGCCTTGTGCATGACCACGAACAGCACGTCACTCGAGGGACTCGGACTTGGTCACGTCATGATTGATGAGAATGGCGCTTGTGGTGGAGCTTGAAAAAGCACACAGGGCGTCTTCACGCATCTGCGCGAGCACCTATGCGGCCGTGCACAGCACGGACTCGATTTTGTCGGCCTTTGTGTCCAGGCGGTCGCGAGCCGTCAGCAGATGCTGCTCATACGGGTTGCTTGTTGTGCAAAGATTGCACGAGAAAACGCATTTGGGTTTCGATGGGTGCTGCTCGAAGGTGGCCGTCGTCCGCACAGCGTCAGCAACTGTAGCTAGTCAAATTTGGCACAGGGGGTACCAGGCTTCAGTTGCAGCAATTTTATGTTGCATTATGAGGCTTGTGTTGCTTGAACAGGATAAAGTTGCAGCAATATTACTTTCAATCAACGCGACCTTCCCCCTAAACGTAGTTCTGTGAACTACGGATACCAATATGATTGATTGATATTGTATTATGTTCTCCATGCCCTGATCAGTGGATCCTCAAAGAAACAGGTCTGCTTGTCACCACGATGCGGTCCATGATCCAAGACATTCGGCAGTTTGCTGTGCTCTATTCTGCGTTTTTGTTTGGTGTCAGCGGTGGTATGCATTCGATTTTGAGCTATGCTGACGGATACAGGACAATCGCTGATACGATCATTACTGTTCTACTCATGCGTTTTGGTTTCCTCACATACGAACCATTCAACAAC
>JAADVQ010000303.1:0-17125 GCA_023335835.1 Elongisporangium senticosum
GTGTGCTCCGGAGCAGCGCTTCCGTCGTAGATGCCGGTGCGCACGAGAATGGATCGCCAGTTGTCTCCGGCGTCGTTCGCCCCCTGGATGTCCGCATGCGGGTTGTCGCCAATGCCGTAAATGGTTTTCAACTGGTCCGACTCATTGCGATCCGAAATTGTGTTGAGCAGTTGCTCCGCAAATCTAATGCAGTGGGGAAAATCAAGTGTGATCAGTCATGAACCCGAGCACCCAATACAACAGCAAGGCCGTACTTGTACGTCACGTAGTGCGGCTTGCCGTAGCGAGCGACTTCCAGCTCTTTGCCAACACGCTCTTCGTACAGCAGCTTCAGACACTTGGTGAAGGCACCTAGATGCGTAAATCGCAAATAAATCAATCTTTACAGCTGTGTTTGATATCAGATCTCTTGTGCTTCCGTACCTTGAGCAAAGCGGGGGAACGGGTACGCGCCGCTGAAGACGAAGTCGTCGTTACTCACGAACAGCGGAGTCTGCGTACCGCAAGGACGACCGCTTCCAGCCGGTTCACCTGGCGGATGGATCAATAACAGCAACATCAGCAGTGTGCTTCAAGAACAAGCGAGAGCTAGGCTCTGTCGGTGTCACCTCCGATCAAGACATCCACAGCGATCTGAAGCTCCGGAGCCCAGTCGATTGGGTCGTGCATTACGATAATGGCCTCAATGGGCTCTTCATGATGCGGCGCATTGCTATTTGAAGCATGCCCAGGTCAAAAGACAATAGATACGAGAATTGTACTGGATTTCAACGCACCGAGCTTCGTAGTGATGGAACGGGTACTGCGTCGGGTGGTGGTGGGCAAGGTCCTGGATTGACACGATCTTCTTGAAGCCGTATCGCTCAGCCTAAATCAAAGAACGGTGCTGCATGAATACGCTTGGTCTCTGTCTAATGGAGAATCGATTCATCATGCGCTTACCACATTGTACACGTCATAGGAGCCCATAATCAGCACGCGCGAATCTGCCGCCAGCCAGAGAGCCATCAGATCAAGCCATTGGACAGGAATCACCTCTCACAACTAACCACGGAAGCGTTCAGCCAGCTCCTGCATGGGCGTGTGCGACAGGATCACATGCTTCGGATCAATCTCAAGATCAAGCACTTTGCCGATCGTCGCCGCCTTGTCAGCCTCCATGCAACCTTCAGAACACGTCGTGATCATTAGCATGCGCCACACTATACAACACAGAGAGAGAGAGCAAGCAGCATGACCCGCACCTCCGCCATTGGTGAGGAAGATGTGGGGTACATTGTGCTCGCGCAGGCTCTGGAGAACGCGACGCGCACGCGGAAGCTGCTTCCCGCCACTTCGTTCATTCAGACAATGGCGTCAAAACCACCCGGGTTGACGTCTCCATTGCGCTGCCAATACGCACCGAATGAGCACTCCGTCAATGTCGAATGCGATGCCGAAGGACGGAGCTGCCGTCTTGACCGCCGTAGAGCTCAGGAATTGACGCGAGGGCAGCGCCGCCGTCCGCGTCATCATCGTCATCATCTTCTGCATGGTGCTCATCAAATCAACGTCTGTGATCCCAAGTGTGCACCAACTCCATTTGATGTGCTCCACACTATTTACGTTACAGGGTCGCAGCATCGCCGTCTGCGCTCGTTTCATTGCCAAATAAGTCCTCTATCATATAGGTGATAAATTACCTATTTCAATGTCGTAATATCGTGAAATGTATATGAGTACTCTATAATTTAGGTATATGCTGTTCCTTAGTCGCCCCGTTTTTGCGCGCTCATGGCTATGCCCATCCCCATGACACCCGCGAGGGATCGCACTTAACCGGTTATCCCCGACGCAAAGCAAGGGACGGGTGCGCGAATGCGCCACTTTCCCCCAAGCCAGACGCGCCAGCCACCGCCGCCATGGGCAACAAGGTGAGCACGCCGGAGCACACGCCGCGCAACTCGCGCACGTCGTCGCTCCCGGGTATCGTCTCCCGGCCCACGCGCAGCTCTGTGCCGCGGCGGAACACGTCGGACGATCAGGACTCGACCACCGCCGGAGGTTTCGCCGGCGAGGCCCAGCGATTGCGCCAATCGTTGACGCACGGGATCAGTGGCTCCGCCGGCACGATCGCCAGCAAGCTGTTCACGTTCCCGTCGCGCAACAACTCGCTGCCGCCGCGGCCGCCGAGCGCAGCCAAGATCACGGTCCCACTGTCGCCGGACTCGAGTGGCTCGGATGGGTATGAAGACGATGTGTCGTCCACCTCGTCAGTGGGGTCGCCCAGGAGACACTCCTCGCTCGCGTCCCGACCGACCATGGGGGATGTGCGCCGCAACGACGAGGCCTTGCGAGCGTCCGTCACGGAGCGCATGCGCTCGTCCTCGTCCTTCACCACAAACCGCAGCCTGGGCCGCGGCAGCTCGCGCGCGCGCGCGCCGTCGTCCTCGGAATCCTCGTCCGGGTACACGTCCGATGACGATGGCGAGCAGACGACCCCCAAGGCAAACGACAGCGACGAGATCGAAGTGAACGACTGGCTGGACGAGCCAGAAGACGCCGTGCACACGCCCAAGCCCAAGTCCCGCCACAGCTCCATCTCGTCGTCGTCCACGCTGCATGGCATGTCCATGGACTCGCTCACGTACCAGCCGAACGTGCTCAACACCAATGGAACTACCGGACGAGACCGCGTGAGCACCACCAGCAGCAATCACAGTCTCACGGCCTTGGCTTCCTGGCTCAGCTCGCCCGATGACCCGGATGATGAAATGGATGACGATTTCGAAGCTGCATTGACCCCATTCATGCTGGAGAACATGCCCGTGTACGAAGTCATGAAGCAGGTGCAGTTGTTCCGCAATCTCAGTCTCAATCAGCAAGAGCAGGTCGTGCGAGCGCTGCGTCCGACCAAGTTCCAGGACAATGAAGTGATTGTGCAGCAAGGCACGCGTGGCTCGCGCTTTTATATGATCGCCAAGGGCAATGCAGTCATCACCAAGACGGTCGACGTGCAAGGCGTGCAGCAGGAACGGATGATTACGCATCTGCATGCAGGTCACTACTTCGGTGAACTCGCTTTGATCTATGATGACCCCCGTACGGCCACCGTGCGCGCTGTTGGCGATGTTGAGCTATTGTTCCTGACTCAAGAAGATTTCCAGCGGATCGGACAGGTTCATTTGAGTTTGATGCTGCAGCAAGTGCCTCTACTGGCGCGACTGAATGCTCGTGATCAGGATATCGTACTCAGTCGACTCAAGCCTGCGAATTTCTCGGCCGGAGAATACATTGTTCGTCAGGGCGATGAAGGAGATCGATTTTACATGATCACGCGAGGTGAAGCTGTGGTGACCGAACGTATGTTCCTGGACGAAACAGGATCACCCGGTAAACGGAGATCTCCTAGTAGATCACCCAATCGATCGCCGACAAGCAAAGACAAGACGTATGAAAAGGAGCTGACTCGATTGTACGAGGGTCACATCTTTGGTGAAATGTCATTGATTTACAGCGAACCACGAACGGCTTCTGTGAAAGCGGTTTCTGATGTGAAGTGCCTGTATCTCAGCAAGGAAGATTTCGACAAATGCTTGCTGTCGGATCATTTCCAGCGCTTTATTCAAGAGGCGTACGTTGAAAAAGCAACGCGTCGTGCGATGCGATTGCGTCTTCAGAAGCGCGCCGGCAAAACTGCTAAAGATGCCAAAGGATCAGCTCAGACGACAACAACAGCTAGTGCGACGAATGCTAATGGCGCGGCAGCGATTCCGCCACCAACACCGACCTCTCCTGCGAAGGCCACTGAGACGCGTACTTTAGTCAAGCAGCGTCTGAAAAATGGTCAAAAAGTGGTGAATAAGTACTTGATCAAGGGCGATCTGGGCAAGGGCACGTACGGTCGCGTGAAATTATGTCAAAGTGAAGATGACAATAAATTGTACGCAGTCAAGATTATGCACAAAACGTTTGTCCAGCGAATGGCTGGCAAGGAAGATCAGCTGCAAGATGTTCTCCGTCGTGAGGTTGCCATCATGAAAAAGCTGAACCATCACAATGTTGTGAAGCTGGTCGAAGTTATCGACGACCCGTCCAGTCAAAAAATGTATCTCGTGCAAGAGTATGTCCAGCACAACCTCATGGATGAAGTGAAACAAGCCAAGGGGCTGAACGAAAATGTCGCTCGCAAATACATGCGTGATTTGCTGTCCGGTCTGCATTATCTGCACTTCCACAAAGTCATTCACCGTGATATCAAGCCCGAAAATATTCTTGTCAGCGCTGAGGGGGTTGCCAAGATTGCGGATTTTGGTACCGCACGCATGATTATGAATGAAAGCGAGACTCTCTCTGGAGCGAAAGGAACACCGGCATTTATGGCTCCAGAAATGTTTGATATCGACGCCACGTACATGGGCCCAGCTGTGGATGTTTGGTCCCTTGGTGCAACATTGTACATGATGGTGATCGGCCACCCTCCATGGCTTGCCGAAAATGAAATCGAGCTGGCTGATAAGGTCCAGCGCGACGAGCTCAAATTCCCAAAGGATTATGAGCGTACGATGGAGCCTCATTTGAAAAATCTAATGCAACGCATGTTGACGAAGGATCCAAACCTCCGCATTACCCTCAACGATTGCTTCACGCATGATTGGGTTACGAAAGAAGGAAGTGAACCGCTGGGTCTAGCAGCTCAAGAACAAGACCTTACTGTCTCGATGGATGAAAGTGAATGTGCCATTCAAAATATTCCGGAACAGATTGATCAAAGCCTGTCAAAGTACTTGGAGCAAGCTCATCTTCTTGTCAAGACTCGGCAGCAAAAGGGAGAAATCACTGGACTCGTGCGAACTAAGAGTGGCCGCACTCTCAGCATTGGAGCCGCCAACGAAGCTCGTTTGCCGGCAACCTCGACCACTTCGATGGCCTCTTCGACAGCGTCGATGGCATCTTCTACCGGATCATCTGCTCAAAGCCGTACCTCGACGGAAGAAGTGTCTCGTGTGATTTGTGCATGGCGACAGCATAAGCGCGTGCAACTCATGACAGGTCACAAGGGACTCTCAGCGAGAAGCCGAGAGCTGCTTCTTGAGCAAAAGCGAATGGCTTTCTCCGTGGATCGCGCTCAAGTGACTGAGATCATTCTTCCTGCAACCGGTCCATCTGGCGGCCCTCGCTCACGACACCCCAGTGCTTCTTCCGTGCAGTTCCAATCATCGCATTCGAAGATGTCGCTATCCACGACGACATCCGGTGCATCATTGCTCTCAGCTCCTTCGTCCCCTAGAGGACGAGAGCGACATCAATCGTCGCCAAGTGTGATGGTCTCTCGAAGCAATTCCATGGAGCATATGCCACTCGGCAAAAAGAAAAGCAGCAATCGGCTGCGTGATCCGGATTCGGGAGGTATGGAAGGGTTTGGACGAACATCCTTCACTTCATTGGCTCAGTATGTGGAGCGCTCGAACTCATACTTCGATGAGGGCGATGCCCGATCCAGTCTGTCATCAAATAGTGATATGAGCAGCAGTCTCGGCACGATGTCACGTCATCTGGGCTCTGATGCTGACTTGACCAAGCGATCGCTTTCCCGAAAGAAGGATTTCCTCATGGTGACTTCGGAGGTTTTCCGTGATGAGGAAGGCGATTTCCAATCGCGAAAGATTTTGTTCCAGGCGCGCAATGATGACTTTTCAGTGGTCTCGCGCGTGCCTACGCATACTCCTAGCGGTCGTAACCTGCTGCGCGTCGGGTCCGCTCAATCGAAAAACACGTCCCGCAAATCCATCGGTACTGCATCATCACGCAACAGTTGCAGTAATGGATCGCTCGAGTCTTCCTCAGGCGTGAAATCCGTCAAGTCCAGTTCCGTTGATCCGGATGATTTCAGCATTGATATGGATGATATTGATGTGCAGGTGGTGAATGTTGAGGACGATGAAGGCCACGACAGTGACAGTGATAGTGAAGTCGGCTCGATTTAC
The DNA here is from genome assembly GCA_023335835.1 of Elongisporangium senticosum. Taxonomy (NCBI): domain Eukaryota; phylum Oomycota; class Peronosporomycetes; order Pythiales; family Pythiaceae; genus Elongisporangium; species Elongisporangium senticosum. The sequence goes on from JAADVQ010000303.1 coordinate 5,967, forward strand.
AGCGACGTGGAAGGTGACGTCGATGTGGATGCCACGTTTGACGAATTGATTGGCACTCCGGATCACCTGGATATTGTCGCCGACGACGAAGAGCTGGCGCCCATGGCGACGACGGCGTCGTCGATTGTGCAAGCCTATGTGAGTAGCAAGAAACGTGAGAACCTCAAGTTGGGAATCCGCTCCGGTTACGCCGAGGCGAAGGGCGGCCGCTCTTACATGGAAGACAAGAGCCTCGGAGTCGCAAACTGCTCCCTAGATACGTACGATGAATCCGTTGCCCGCGCCTTCGAGTCCCTGGGCTTTTTTGGCGTTTACGATGGCCACAATGGAGATGACACTGCTCGATTACTGCATCAGCAGCTCCATCATCGCTTGTTCTCGCATCCGGACTTCGTCTTTTCGCCCATGCGTGCGATCAACAGCGTTTGTGAGGAGTTTGACCACGAGATCCTGGAGGAGCAGGACCTCAGCATGACACCGCAGCGCAAGCGCACGTTCTTGTACGACGTAACAGAGAAAGATGGACCTCACAACGACGAATTCGGCGAAGGCAGCGAGATTCCGTGCCAGTTGCAGCCGATCTCGTTCTCAGGTGCAGTAAGCGTCTTTGCAATTCTCGCCAAGTGGAACGCAGCGAACGTGGTGATGGCCGATCCGTCTGTGCCCACTCCGTCGGAGCTACCCGTGATGCTGTACATTGCCAACGTCGGTGATTGCCGTGCTGTGTTGTGCACGGCGAACGGACTGGCTGTGGATATCACGAAGGATCACAAGGCGTCCAACCTGGAGGAGAAGGTGCGCATCGAGGAGTCTGGTGGCTACGTGCATAACGGGCGATTAGATGGCATCCTGGCCATCTCGCGTGGCTTTGGCGATCTGGCGCACAAGCAAGACGGCCATCTAATCGTGACACCCGACGTGTACGAGCATCCCGTGACCGAGGACGATGAATTCCTGCTGCTTGCCAGCGACGGTCTGTTCGACGTGATCTCGTCGCAACAGGCCGTGAACTTTATCCGCCGCAAGCTGCGCATGCATGGCGATGTGCAGCTGGCGGCCCAGGAGATGGTGCTCAAGGCGCAGGCCTACTTTGCGCACGACAATATCAGCGTGATCATTGTGGCCATGAACCAGATCAAGGCTTAAGGCTCTGGACTGAATGTGAGTACTTAGTGTGTGAATAAATACCGTGTGTTTGAATTTATCTGCTGAGCATCTGGCGCAGTCTTCCTGTGGACTGAGCCTCATGCTGCTGCTGGGGCTTGCTCGGCCACTCGGGCTCGCACAGGTCCTCCTTCTCGTCGTGCTCCTGGATCACCTGGGGCCTGGCTGCGGACGGCGGCCCCAGTTCGTCTTCAAAGGCCGAGGCATTGGAAGCCGACGAGCGAGGAGAGAAGCCCTCGAGGATGGTGGTCAGCGTGCGTTTCTTCTTGCTGGCGCTGCGTGGCCCGCTGAGCTGCCGCAGCAGGCACGGGATCTGCTGGCCGAACTCGCCCGGGATGCCCTTGTAGCGCACAGCATCCGTGGTGAGGAAGTTGCGCACGGCCATGGCGAGCCCGTTGGACACGAGCCGGCAATTGAGCAGGTACGGTCGCGTGACGATGTCCAGCAGCCCTTGAAGGTACAACTGGAACCGCTCGGCGCGCGACTTGACGACCGCCGGACGAGTGGAGCCCCAGAGCCGCTTGCTCGGGAACTGCGGCTCGAGCTGGGCCAGCTCCTCCAGCACATGGGCGCAGTAGTGGCAGTGAGGGTCCTGGAACGGCCGCTGGACCTCTCGCCGCAGCATGCGGAACGAGCTGAAGCGGCGCGAGACCATCCAGCTGCGGCCCGAGCGCACGTTCTCCACCACGATGTCGTACTCGGTGAACGTGCCGGGACTCACGCCCGAGGTGTAGTTGAGGATCGAGGACTCGCGAGGCGTGATCGAGTGCAGCAGGAAGCCACTGAGGCGGTGCAGCTTCTTGCCCGTGGTGCTCTTGGGCACGTGGCCGTACGGCTTACTGGCGGTGGTCGACGGCCCGACCGTGGACAGTCGGTAGTGGCGCTTGCGGCCGCCGCCTCGACTGCTCCTGGTGCTGCTAGCGCTCTCCGACGACCGCGGAAGCTCCCCATCGTCCAGCATGGCGCCCTTGACCATGCGCTGGGCCGTGGCCGGCGTCGCGGGCGTGATGGCAGCTGTGGCGTGCGGTCCCATCTCGTGGCCTCGTGAAGAACCTGAATGGGCCTGCGGCTCCCCTCTGCTCCGCTCCGCTCCCCTCCGCTCCTCTCCGACTGCTCGTGATAGGGCCTTTCTTTGCGCCTGAACCATCCAAAAGGCCAATCGCAGTGTTGACAGCCGGCTGACAGTGGGAGCGTCCATCGCCAAGGTGGTGTGTCCCACATGAGATCGATCAGCCACGACCTGTCAGATCTGATAAAATTGGATCCAGTGTGTGAATTGCAAATAGATCACTATACGAATAGCAATATCAAATCAAACTGGAAAGGAAACTGTCGTGAGGGTAGGGAAAGCAGTCCACCCTGCTGGAAGCGTGGCGACAGAAAGTGGGACCGGGAGCGTCATCATGCTTGATGTTAACCATAATTTACCGTAAGATTCCTCGATGGTTGCTGGGGTTTTCATTGGAAAAAGCCGCTGCGGCAGTAATGCCAGTTTCAGTCTCTTCAGGGCGCACACGACCAGCAACGAGTGCGACGAGGATTGTCATTCGTGTGGAGTCATCGTGTCCGATCACAAGCGCATGAAGATTCAGGAGAGAGCCTGCCAAAGGCACACACACGACTTCATTCGTTAGGATGGTCACAACAAAAGTGCCGTATTTACAAGTAGGCAAGCTCGCAATTAAATAAAAATTAGCTTTCTGGGTGCGAAGTAAACAAAAGCCTCCCCCCCGCCAACCGAAAAATGTAAACTACCTTCACAGTCCTCTCCCATCAACGTCATCATGGGCCTCAGGCCGAAGATGACGCTCCTCCGTTGATGGCGAGCGAACGGCGCGAGCCCAGCAGCAGCGACTCGATCAGGGTGTTGCTCTTTTCGATCTGGTCCATGAACTTGTGTTCGGGCGACAGCGACGACGTTGTGGACCCGGCTTCGTCGGTATCGGCCGGCAGCGACGCACTGTTACGCACGGTCCGCTCTGGCTGCTGCTTCTGCATGGGGCTCGATTGGGCTCGACTCACGGCACGACGCTGCGACGCAGCGACAGGCGAGACTGGTTTGGCATTAGCACCGCCATTGGCGCTGGCCGTGCTCTGCGCGTCTGGCGTGGCGGCAGAGATAGAGAGCGCGGCGTCCACATCACTGTGCGCACTGGTTTCAAGTACGGCAGAAAGCTTGCGCTCGCCGGTCGTGGGTGCCATCGAGGCCGCTCGCTTGGGGAACGTGATCGAGGAGGTCACTAGCACCGCCGTGTGCGTCACGGAGACGCTGTTCCGGCTTCCGACGGCCGCACTGGAGGCTCGGTCGTTTTCATCAAAGGCGTCGACGGTCGGCCGCTCGCTGTTGCGCGCCGCGATATCTTTGAGCGGCAGCGCCACTTGGTCCCCATTATCGTATTTGCCAATGCGCAAGAGCTGCATCAACCGCTCTTCCGTGTCTGGGGACAATGGGGTCAGGCACACATTGCGCATAAATTCATTCAACTATAACACAACGGATAATAAGTTCACCATATCTCAATGCAGTAACAATAGGCAATAAGGACATACCAGCACTTGACGCGCTTCGACCACTTCGGGCTGCAGAGAAGCCCTGCGCGTCCACTCCTTCTTGGGGAATTGCGCCTTCATTGAAGAGGAAACCAGCACCTTCATCTGCGCAAGCGCCATCACGTTCTCAGTATCCGCAATTGTGTGCAAACCTCGTTTTTGAGAAAGCACGGCAGTATTTACCTTCTTGTGGAAGCGCTGGAAGTCTCGGTAGCGCAATAGACGTTCATAGGTCGTGCCTCGATAAGTCACGGCCGTGCGATACACCTATAGTCAAGATAATCAAATGCAGGACTCATCAATAAATCATAATCCTCCCATCATGGATATGCATGCGTGCCTCTTACCGTGTACGGGCGTGAACCCGCGAGTCTTTCGACCTGCGAGCCGATGACGGCAACGCGCAGTTGGCCGTGCACCTGTGAGACCATGCGGTTGGATTGGGCACTTGGACGAGAAGTAGACGACTGGGAAGAGGAAGGGACTGGTGCGAGTCCGTTGTCCTCAGCCACAAAACACGCACGCAAGCACTGCCACAAGAGCGTCACGATTGTCTGCAGGCGCAGGCGGATGCCACAAGCGGATGGAATGTGCGGGAATGGCAACAGACCGCGAGGACGAAGGAAATGAGGCAGAACCTTCCACGATGTGGTGACGCATGTCCCACAAGTGAAAAAACCCTAGTGGACTCTCATTGCGCAACTCTGATAAATGTTTCCCTACACCAATCTAGTCAAATTAAAAAGTGATAGTTGCCAAATAAGAGTATTCTCGCTGCCACCACCAAGAAAAAACGTGCATAACAAACGTCAGATGTGCAGACCAGGGTTACGTAACCCCCAGACCTGGCTTCACAGTTGAGTTCAGCGGTTGGGTATGGTGTGTGCCATTGTGGCCATAGTACCTCCATTCAAGGCACAGCGATCTTCAAGAGCAACAGCTGAACCCAAGAGCAAACAGTCTCAAGTTCAGAATATCCACGAGCCACTGGATCCCATGCTCCCTGCCGTTGGATACACACAACGCAACGCAATAGATCAACCAACAGTACTACTAAGTATAACATCAATTTACGCGGCGCTGGCGATACATAAGCGTAGGTTTATAGGGGGCAATCATCAATCTTAAAGGACTTCACTATCACTATCTTCCTGGATCGTGCTCTGCGTCATCTTCTCGCTCGCAAGGAAGCTCAAGTGCTGCAGCATGCCAATGTGTTCCTGGTCGGCCTCGCGGCGAGGCTTGGTGTCGAACACGGCCACGGTGCCAAGCGCATGGCCGTCACGCGAGAAAATGGTTGCTCCAGCGTAATACCGGATCTTGACAGCGCCCTTCTCGCCCTTGACCATTGGGTTCTCTCGGAATCGTTCGTCGCTCTTGGTGTCGAGGACCACCATGACTGTGGGTTGACAGATCGTGTGGGCACAGAACGACAGCTCACGCGGTAGCGTTGTGTGCGCCATGCCGATGTTGGCCACCAAAATCTGCTCTTCGTCTTCAATAATACTCACGTACGCGATCGGGCATTTCATTGTCTTCGCCGCGACCTCACAATACATATTGAACTTGCCGGAGCTCGCGAGGTCACGAATGTTGAGCTCGCGCAGACAGGCAAGTCGCTCGTCTTCATCGTCGGGCATGGGCGGCTCGGGCCAGGCATTGAGCCACAGACCACCACTGACATTGCTGCTTCGGCCTACCTCGAATTGCGACGATGCTGTAGACTGCTTGCGACTGCCTGCAGCAGATCCAGCCGACGAGTGGTTGCTACCACCGTGGAGACGAGAGAAGCCCGTTGAAGCGGTTGACGTAGGACTCTCCAGTGAATGGAAAGCCACACAGGAAACACACACGCGCATTGATCGGCTCTGGATACGGTGGTACAGCGAGCAGCTGTTGCAGATCACTTCACCGCATGCACGACAATGATGCTTGCGCTTGAACACGCTAAAACGCTTGTTGCAAATATGGCAACTGAAACGATCTTCGTCGTTTACCCACTGAGTCTGTTGGACGACGTCCAGACGAGGCAAAGCCACTGCACGCGATGAACGCGTGCTGCGGAAGGATGACTTGCGCTGAGGAGCGGTACTCGCACGGTGAGGTGTTAAGCTTCCGTGCGGACCACCGATCTGGAAGGGCTTGTTGACGTTGTCACTGTACGTTCGGGACATGCGTCCCATTGTTGTCCGCGGAGGAGCGTCAATCGGGCGGAAATTATCAATCGCTTGACTTGGTCGACCAATGAAGTGATGCGTTTTCTCTTGAGTAGACAGATAGTCATTGCCCTGCTCATTGACCGTCGTGAGATGAGCCGGAATCGTGTCGTTGTACGGGTAAAAGTCATCCGAGTATGTAGATGAGGTGTCATCACCCTCCACGTCATTTGAGGCGAGCGACGGAGCCTCCGACGAGGTATCTGACGATGCTGTATAGCTATCTTTGTATTGAAGAACTTGAGCCTGTTGCTTGTTCAGTTTTTGTTCTTGCTGGAACTCGAGCTCCTTCTTTCGCTGAGCTTGGCGGACAACTGCAAGCATGCGACGGTATCGGAAGCGCCACTGCAACATCTTGACAGTTTTCGAAAATCGCTGGTACTTGTTTCGCTGAACCACCATTCGGAGGAAAGCTTGTACTCGGCGAGCGTTTTTCCTTCGGTACATCAAAATTTTATGCTTGCGCATTTGCTCGCGTTGCTTCTTGTATCTGAAAACAAGTTGCAGTGTCTTGACTGCGTTGCGGAATCTCAAATATCGACGACGAGCGTAAAAGCACAGTGTTGCATGGTAAATCCGCACCATGTGCCGTCTCAAGCGCTGCGTTCGCATGGTCTCAAGGCAATCATAAGATGCCTTTTTCAAAAATAGTTTGGTGAAGCCCATCTGCAAGCCGACAGCAATACATCGAGACGCAAATTGAGCCTGGTCGGAATGTTCTGACGCACTTTGCGTGCTAGCATCGTGCTCTTTGGGCAACAATGGTAGCAAATCGTGCAGCAATTCTTTCGCCTCGGCTGCGATCATCGAAGCCTCAGTGATCGCTCCAGATGAAGACCGTGCGCGTAAACCAAATGACGCCTGCTTAGAAAATGGTTTTTGAACACGCTTGAGGCTATAATATCGTCGTACGAATTCCTCATGCGGCATTCGAATCGGATATCCAGCTCGTGCAACTCGTACTGCTTCCATCACTCCGTTGCATCGCAATTGGTTCAATACTCGATCCCGCTCCAGAATGTTTGACTCACACATATCGTTCGGCTTCAAGCACCGCACATAATGTGGGTTCGTTTGCTGCAGAGTTTCCAACAAAGCTGTGAGCTGCTCCTTGAACTGGAGGCCAACACTTGCGCCACGTTGCTTGCTCGCGGCAGCGCGTTGACGAGGGGACGATTTGTTCCGAGGACGGAAAGCTGATCCTTCGCACAAAGTCCGCGTGAAGCTGCCTTCCTTTGGTGAGAAAACCAACAGGTCAACTGCTTCCTGATGCAGTACATCCTTGTTCTTTTCGAGAAAGCCAACAGACGAGTACTCCACATTTCCTGCGTAGTGGATGATGGTGAACGATCCGCCAGCCTTTTGGATCCGTGATGCCGAGAATCTCGGGTGAGAACTGCAGGCACGATACAGCTTCGAGGCAAAGGTCATATCACTACCCTTTGGCATCAAGCACTCTTCGTCAATGAGCGGCAGAATGCCCGTCGGACGCAGCGATATCAGGTTCACGCAATCCTGGTTGTCCAGGAACTCCACGTATTTCCAGTCGACCCCCTGGGCCTCGTACTCCTGCTGCTCCATCTTGAACACATAGTCATTGAACTGCTGCTGCAGCGTCTCGTTGGCGAAGTTGATGCACAGCTGCTCGAACGAGTTCTTGGGAAAGACCTCAAAGCCAAAAATATCCAGGATGCCGATGAAGTGCATGTTGCTCTTGTTCTTCTGCGCGTCGTCCATTTTTAAAAACTCGTTGATCTTGCTGACCATCCAGTCGAAGAGCCGTCCATAGAGCGCCTTGGCCAGCGCATCGCGCGCGTTGTTGGCCTGCTCCGCCGACAGTTTGACGCTCACAAAGTCGGTACCAGCGCGGATCTTGCGCACACTCAGCGCGCGCTCCAGCTGCGACGTGTCCACGGAGAGCAGACGCGCAGCGGCATCGCGGGACCAGATGCAATCAGGAGCAAGATCGGTCGGCGCGGAAGACAGCGTGACGGCCGACGATTGGCGATCCTGGTTTTCATCGTGCTCGAACGTGAGGTTACCAATGTGCATGACCGCGGCCACGAGGTCGAAGATGCCTGTGCGCTCGAAGGGCGTGAAGCCCACGACCTCCATGGCGTCCATGACCTGCTTGAAGTTCTCGTAGTCCTCGTTGCTGTCGCGACGCTTGAAGCACTGGCTCTGGTTCAGGTACCGGTAGTGCATGAACTGGTGCATCGAGGCCTCGCCGTAGTCGCCCGTGGGCATGGCGTGGCCCTTGGGCGGGTCCAGCCCCCACCGCTCGCGTACGGCGGCCGACGCGCCGAGCGCCATCTCGTAGAAGATGTGGTAGTTGCGCTCGCCCTTGGACTGCGACACAAGCCGCACTTTCTCCAGCAGATACGTCTGGATGCTGGCGCCCGTGAGCCGGCCGCTGCCTGTGAAATGCAGCTTGATGAACTTACCGAAACGGCTCGAGTTGTCGTTGCGCAGCGTGCGCGCGTTGCCGAACGACTCGAGGATGATGTTGGTCTGCAGCACCTTGGCCGCGATGCCGGACTGGCTGGCCTCGTTGCCGTGGTCGCCGGCATGCGCGAGGTACTGCATGAGGAACTTGGTCGACTCGGTCTTGCCGCTGCCACTCTCGCCACTAACGAGGATGGACTGGTCGTTCAGCATGCCGTTGGGCCCGTTCAGCATGGCCTTGTACGCCTCGCCGGCGACCTGATAAATATGCGGCGGCAGCGATGCCGAGCGCGTGGCGCGGATCGTGCTCGAGCGGGTCTCGAACGCCTGTAAATACTGGTTGAGCAGCGCTCGGTCGTACAGACCGTGCAGCTTCTGGAACGGGTTCACGGCCAGCAGGATCGTGCCCGTGTTGGTGTAGATCTTGTTCTTTGAAAAGCGCGCGTCGAGCGCCGCGAGTATCGAGCTCTCGTCGAGCTCCATGAGCGACGTGAGGTCGTCCACATCGCACGCACTGTCGTCTTTGATGAGCCGCAGCTCATCGATCGAGAGTTGCGGGTCGACGGGTACCGTGAACTCGCGCACGGCGCCGCTGTCTTCGAGTCGCACGGTTACGACGGCGCTGGTCATGTCCAGTGGGCTCACGTACCGGTCGAGCACGACGCCCGGCTGCCACCTGCCGCTGCCGTCGCGCGCTTCGACTTTTGCGCCCACGTCCATGGAGTTGGTTTCCCTTGCGCTTGTGGCTGGCGCAACCGTCCAGTCGGAAAAGCGCGGATAAGTTTAGCGAGAATGCGCGCGGGGGCTTGCTGGCGGCTTCCGCCCGAGCGTTACGTTCGAGTCAGAATGTGGGCGGGCGACCGCCGGCCGCGGGTTGGGGGGAGGAGGAGGCGAGGCGATGTGATGCTCGCGCACACTTCAGCGTATCATCTTGGCAAGGAAGGAAGCTAATTGGGCACCTACCCCTTGCTCGACCACCAAGTCGGCATGAGTGGGGGTGTCCACTCGCTGGAGCTTCGTGCCCGAACCCTCGCCAGATGGGATGGATAATCGTCGCTGGTCAAGGTGATCGGCGATAGGGTACGTACGTTTACGTTTGCGAGGAAGCCATCCCCGATCCCAGACGGGATGAAGGAGAGTGCAAAGCATGGGAGCGTGTAGCTGGGCAGGAAGATCTGATCGTAGGTTTTCAGCTCATACGGTACTGTACGACGCAATACCTACCAACTGTGATATTGGAACTCATTCAGTCGAATCGACTGCCACCTCTTCGTGCGCAAATGAGTTGAAGCCGCAGGTTCTGGAAAGTGCAGCCGGAAGCGCACCATCTGGCGGCATCCGCTGAAAACTGGCTGTTTTGGACAGGGCAGCTTTGGACACAAAGAACTACTTTTGTATAAGATTTGCCAAGCGAAAAGCAATGAGCCCCTCCCCCCACTTGCATCGATCGCAGAGATCAGGCGGCTGGTGCGAAAGAGAGAGCTTTGGTCATGGCTTCTCCTCACTTGGTGAGCCTTCGAGAGGCTGTACTATACATGAGCCAGCAGATGGCCCATCTGCCACGGGAGCAGTATCCTGGCGCGATCCTGGTCGCAGTCGTGTCGTCAAACGCTTGTTGGCGGCAGCATTACCTCCTCAAAGAAGCGGATCGAGGTGCCTATGCATACGCTCTCTATCTCTATGGACGCTTGTTTCCTCGATTTTCGTCCGCCTCGTGAGAGAATCTGTCTCTATGAAAAATTGGGTCAGGAGATTGAGTTGTTTGTTGGAAGGTGACGCCATTCGACAACAACACGCTCAAGCGGATGACACGAGCGTTTCAGGAGTTATTTTACGGAAATAGCCTGGATGATCGTGAGTAATCACGGAAATAGGCATTTGGAAAGATCATGAGAAGGCGCAAATATCCAGATCCCAGCATGGGACGCTCCAACTTGACGAGGGAGTTTCCAGCAGCATGACTGTCACCGTCTCATCAGCTTAATCTGTATCTAGATATGACTGGCTGTGTCAACCGTCTAATGCCAGAACAACGAGTGGAAGGTCGCTGTTGGTCGCTCAGTTCTGCTGCGAATGCCATAGGCCTCAGTGAGCGAAAGCAAATATCCAAACAACCATGCGCACCTGAAGCGATTGTGTGCTTGACATTTGTTCATCCGGGAGCTGGCCATTGGTGTCGAAGCCAGGGGCGTCGTGACGAGAATGGCATGTCCTTCTGCACCGTCTGAACGCTATCATAAACCTGTCTTGGCATTTCATAGTTGCCCATTGGCGTGAGGAATGAGGACTGCATCAACTAATGACCGCTTGGGAGTATCCTCCCGCTTCTTTTATTAATAACGAGCGGCTTCTTCTGGACTTTGGCGAGGCGCCTACAACAGTATTACGCGGTACGCTCTCGCACTGTCACCAGGAACTCGTAAAACACCGAGCAGCTTCTTCGTACGTCCAGCTTCGCTCGCTCTCCGTCACACAACTTGAAACACCGTGAATACTGGCGATGTGAATCTATCATCGGACCTCATACAAACGTTAGAACCATCATGTAATCGTTCTCAGAAAATCTGGATTAAGGAATAGTGTGGACCACACGCAAATAGGCTTGCTCTGTTCTCAATGGACATGTTGCTCAGACGTGTCAAAGACTACCCTGAAGTGGCGCTTGAGCGACTGAACCAGTTCTACGGTCCACTCGAGAACCCTGTTTTCGGTGAACAGCCTGCGTTCTATATCGACGAAGGAAACTTCATTCCCTTTCGAATGGTCGTGTATGGCAATGAGAAA
>JAADVQ010000304.1:0-17125 GCA_023335835.1 Elongisporangium senticosum
CTTTACCATTAGACCCAGGCTACTTCCTGGACCTGTCGATTAGCACTCCGCAGAGACCACGAGTGTGCCATCCAGATCTACTGACAAGTCCATTGAGCTGGGTTTGCAGTCTGTGGCGTCATGAGTGGGGCCTGCGTTCTCTCAATGGGGAAGATGGAGTCCTTGAGGCTGTGTTCCACCACATTGGCGAACGCCATCGCTACGCGTTGAGCATCGTAGACAGTGACGATGGCGACAACCAAGCTTCCAACACGCTGTACTGGCAGGAGACGTACAACTGGACTAGACTGACGCTACTGAAGCCTCACGCTCTGGACCTCATGTCGCTCATGGGCCGAAATTCAGTCCCGAAGGAGATCGATTTGCTGTCGGTGGACATGCAGTTCAATGGCTTCTGGCTTCTAGATGCGTTAGACTGCAGCATAGTCTCCCCACGCGTGATTATCATGAGGATCAACAGCCACATCTCTCCGGAGCACCAAGTGGCTGTCAAGTACGACGCTACGCGCGAATGGGACGGAGTCTCCGACTACTACGGTGCCAGTGTCGGTGCAGTCGCCTTCTGGGCCGAAGAGAATGGCTTTTCGCTCGTGTACTGCGAATCACGAGGCGTTTCCTGCATACTCGTGCGCACCGATGCATTGGGAGCCATTTCAAACCTCTCGGCCTTACTGCCAGCACCAGAGCTCTATGCTCCGCCCAACATCGACGGACGAGGCAAGAAGTACGAGCCGAATGCCGAGCCAAGCGATGCGTGGGATTTGCTGCAGGAGAGGAGAAGGCACCGAGTTTTTTTTTCCAATGAGCGCTGATTCCAGATGTACTACTGAAATATATTAACGATAGTAATACTTGCATTGATTTATTGAATCATATTACTATTAACACTATGAAAGTAATAAGTATATAGCTACAGGTATGAACAGTATTGCACTAAGGACTAAGTTAGTATTAAAATACAATACAGATATTAAACCCAGCTCCTGTATTTGGGGCCGACTGGCACTCAAATCAGACCAGACCATGCAGCGGCTCAGCCTTCTCCTGGGCCAACGGAGAGCAGAAATAAAGTCACTCTAGATTCTCCCAAGTGCGATAAACACCAACGCGAAGGTGAGAAAAGCCTTGATGGCCGCTGTAGCCGACGATTCCAGCGGAAGCGCTCGCGTAGCGATCAATCGAGCGACCGCTGCGAGCAACCTCGCTGCTCCAAGGACGGCCGAGGATATTTCCCACGCCATGACCAACTTGAATCTCGACAATGTTGCTCGATACTTAAACCAGAGCGCACAGGATGTGAATCCGGTCGTTGTATGCAACGACGTCTCGGTTTCTGCGTTTAACGCATACATTGGCAACGATGAAGATCTACCTATGGTTAACTATTTAGCAGGTCACACATTGATCCGATCTATTGCAATAATTAGTCCCGGGGTCAAGACTGAGTAAAATAGAGATGTTTGTAGCCAACTCCTTACGTTGTGTTCCCCTCAAGGTTGCTCGTTTGGATCGGTAGCAACGTATGAACAGCGTAGAGCTATCAAGCGTTCCAAATCCTGACTCACAAAGGAGGTTTCACACCACGCAGTCGGGAAATAGGCAATATATATATATAGGTTTATCACCCAGCAACACAAATGACTATCCCTGAGTATGGGAAAACTCAAGAATCGCTTGGAGAGCCTTCCGCGACTCAGGAATTCGCAGATTCCTGACTCCATCGGACTCAAACCCCAACAGATTTCTCTGCTGAGTATCAGATAGTATATATAGCACAATCAAAGATTCGCCACACACGGCAATATGGAATGCGCACCGGGAAACAACGCTAGTAACCGTGGATAGCAAGGGGGATAATATGGAGGGGCGATCAGACGGACCGATCTACCCGGGTTGGGATTAGAGAGCGACCCCTCTCTCTTTTGTACGCAGGCACACAGCACACACACAGTACGTATATACGAACTGACCGTAAGTCCCGAGCTGCTGTGAGCACTCCGTGCTATTGGCAGGCTAGAGGACCGAAGAGGAGACTCGAGCACTTCCGAGGAAATTGAGGAGTGCTTATTAGTTTCAGTTAAAGACATGTATAGAGTCGGTCCTTCGGGGAAGTCGAGTCAGTTCCGTAGAGTAGTGGTCCGGAATGGCGTAATCATAGTGGAGTCGTGGCGGAGTTGTCGACGCTCTCTACAACAACATAGAGGGAGATGGGCGACGAACAACATTTCATCAACTTTTTGCTGGATTAACTTTCGAACATTTGAGCAACTTTGGGATACCATATAACAACATTTCAGACCTCCAAAACAATGTGGACCACTTATTTTCGTCACGAATGCTGAGACCTGTCAGCAAAAAGTATTATACCCAAACTTACATGGTACAATGGAAGCTAACCAAGAGGCCAAACGTCTGACTAAAAGACAAAGTTTCCAAGGGACAAGATGGAGCGAAAGCGATCCCGCTCAACGCTTCCTTCTTCCTTACCGCAAGACCCCAAGATACGAGACGTCGTCGTGTGGTCTCGAGTGCAAGGCCTTCGCGCCCTCGATCGAGATCTGGAGAGATCATTGGCAGAATTGCTCGCTGTACACCAGAAAATCCGGGCCCATGTGCGCGACGAGCTCGGCAGCTCCTCTGCCCTCGCTTGCGCTGTATGCAACGAAGAGCCCCCCCCCCCTCACGCGCAGCTTCAATTTCTACTTCGAGAAATTGATGAACATGCTGAAGGGCAAACAATGAACGGATCGTGCAATGGGGTAATCTAGGTGTATTGGCTTAGCGTTAATAGACCAGCACATGCAAATGAGCATATACTCTAAGCGAAATTCTTTGCTATCTCGCTTCGAATCATTTCGACTTTTGCATCTGTGCGACTGCTTTAGACCGATCTGACAGAGTCGCATAGCAACAGATGAAAAACCTTGAGACGCAGAGCAATTTTAGTCACTGTCAGGGACAGAACCATGCTTAAAGAGCGTCATTTCCATAGGCCGGTCGTTGACGAACGCATTCACAAACGCGATGCATAAGAATCCACAATTGTGGCCGTCACCTTTCGCTTGTTTCGGTTCTTGTACTGCACACACGCTAATTTCTCCAATCGTGGCACCAGGATGATCTCGCTGTAGCCATCGTTCAATCATTGGTATCGTGAAGGACTGCCAGGTTGCTGTCGAAATATTTATCATATCGGATGACATGCTTGGATTGTACATATGTATCTTGACCAAGTCCTTTTCCCACAAAAGCTCTAAAACGGTAACAACCCAATGGTTTCCGTCAATGTTTTGCGGATGGACTATGAGTTCCACGCCACGTATGTCAGCCGCGGGCGGGTTGAAGGAGCTCGTGTGTAGAGAATCGATGACCATGACATCCTTGCGCCCTCCAACAATCTTGCTCATGATGTAGTTGAGCACCACGCCGGTAATCCACTCCTTGCCTGCGACTCTGCTCACAACATGGAGAAATTGGAGCTCGAGGGTATCGCCCGTAACGCACTGCGGACAATAAAACCGTGTCGTGAACAGCGTTTTCTCGAACTGACGGGCAACATTTTCAGCGATCATAGCAATAGGAGTAGCCCTCCCACCAATAGACTGTACTCAAAATGCGTGCTTGAAAAGCACTTACTCTTTTGGTATCGTTTTGACCCATGCATAGTCTGCCGCCCATTGAGTTGCCAGCCGACGATACTATTAGTACTGAAGAACTTCACGCACGTAAGTCCTGTACACATATAAATTGAATGTCCATTAATCTCTGTTTTTGCAGCAATTGAAGTACTCATAGACATCATCACGTACTCAGAATACACCGTTGTGTCAGGAGGCAGCCATGCGACATACAGTTCTCTATCACTCTCGTTTGAGCTAGGGCACAATAAATCTTCATCGGCTGCGTCTGTTTGTTTTTTTGGCGGAGATGGCATCGTTGAGCTTCACCGCAGTATTGAAAGGAATGCAGTACTTGTGCACTCCATAAGGAGGCGGCTTCGAGACGACAGATACTTTTGGACTCACCGACTCACTTGGAAACGAAGGAACGACCATAGCAACGAAACTGAGGACCGCAAAATGACCAGCCCAAAAATTAAAATCCGCGATGGAAATAGAACAGCTTGCAATCGTTCGTTGGTCTTCAATTTGGAGGCGTGCAGTTTTTTTCCGAGCGTCTGCGTTGCCACCACGAGCCATAGTAAGGTTAGATTGAAGCCTCGACAGCATTGCATAACAAAGCCACGTGATATATCTTTTCGTTGCATTCCTTTTGTGGGTTTAGGTAACCTCAGAATGGTTAAGCGGCCGTGGACCTTGACGCTTGCAGAAGAACCTTTTGCTTTGTGCCCATCTATACTGATCGGTGCCAGGGAACCTATCGAGCTATTGTGTTATTCATCAAGCGATCCTTGTAAAATCTGAAGGGTGGGTCACTTACCAAGCTTGCGCTTTTGTCCAGACCGAAAGTGGTGGTGTTTCTTGCGCCATTGTTTGCTGCGAAGCTAGGTGCTGAATAGACGCATCGCTGTTGGGTTGCTCAATCGAAACCTCCCCGAGATGTCCTTGTTCGCTGGTATCTGGTTGGTCACCGCGAGTGCAGTGATCGATAACAAATGCCGCAGTTGCACTCAGATCCATATCAGAGAAGGACTGTTGTGATGTAGGAACACTGAGGATACTTGAGAGAGGAACGTCTCGAAGCTGCGTGTCAAATCTAAATCCATTCACGACTTTGTTTTCTTCGACGGCGACGAGCTCATTTAATTCCGTGCCTTCATTCTGCATGTATGAATCCAGCTCGCGAGCGCTCAATTTGTCTTCATTCGATTCTGTATCGTTGCGCCGCTCAAAAGTACTCACACGCTGATCTGCGACTCCGCATTCGTGGTGCTCATCAATGGTGTTATCGTGTTGATCCATGAAGTCGATCGCATGTTGTTCAATATAATTGATTACATGTTGATCGTAGGTGTGGATCGGATGTTGATGGACCGACCCTCTATCTTGGGGATCTTATTCCTTGCCGTCACGTGCAATATCACCTAAATCTACTAGATGAGACGCGACATCCGCGATCGCATCTTTCCGAGTCATCACACACAAGAACGTGTTCACTCCATCGTCATCAAAGTTTGCCGGGTCACCAATATCTTCAGCCTCGGAATCTCCTTCAGGTGCAGGTTCATCTTCAGCGTCATTTTCATTTGCAGTGGCTTCGTTTTCCCACGAAGACCAAACTTCTCGCAGACCACACCGAAGTTGCTCGATTCGCGTATAGAACTCATGCGACGAAGCCTGCTCGAGTACGCGAGACACTTCAGCGAACTCGGATTTGACAATATTCCGTTTCTCCAGACGAGATAAGACAGGCTAGTTCGATTTTTGGTGCCGGCGCACCTGCAGATACTTGATGTGGCCAGGATTGACATGGACGGTGTTTGTCGTTTCAGATTGGCTCACATCTTGATCATCATCGTGCGTGCCCACAGTGCAATACCGGATGGTAGACAGACGATTGACTATAGACAAGAGAACGGCCAAAATAGAAGTTGCTGAAAGCATATTCCATCGATTGTGTATAGCTGCCGTCGGTAGCATTCGGTGGTGGAGTACATCTGCACTCACATAAACCATGTGCTGACATGGCAACCGCATCGTGACTGCATTAAAGCATGTGCACGACCATTTTTTGATGTCCACATAGTACGACGAACTTGCAGTTCTCACTTCGTACTGGTCGATTTTGCTCGATAGATGCATTGCCAGTGACTTTGGTAGTAATACCATTATCGGTGAAGATGAAGAAGATGACACAGCACGCCATGCAGACTTGTTCGCAAGATAGTATTCCCACTGGCGAAGCACCTTATCAAGCGCAAAATTGGAAAGTACAGAAGCAATCGCGCGTAGAGAACCAGGAACACCAACATACGTTCGTGAGCTCGCAGTGACCCGGGACAAAACAGCTTCGAAGCCTCTGAAGATTGAGATTTGGTGGTGAAAGATTGCACTAATGCACCGATCGATTCCAGTCTTGGCTCCAATTACAGCTTTGACCTGAGTCCAATTCGATTCCACTCGATTCGTGGTGAAATTTCCACAAGAAAACCAGGTAGCTCTGCCCACGTTGCTCCAATGCAGATAACACTTGAACCAACTGTTATCGAAGTACTCGAGAACTTTTTTGTTCAATTTGTCGAGATAGACGCGAAACGGCTGAAGAAGCTTCTGGTACGTAGATTCACGTCGAGCGTACATGACCTCAGCAAAGCGGACTTCAATTGTGTTTTGAATGACGGGTGACAGTCCATTTTTGGTTTCGCAATAGCTTGCCCAACTGCACGGATAACATGGAATTGGCACAGGAAAGTCTACAAGTATTAGATTAATACCCACACAAACCATTTCATACACCACATCCGCTTACCATTGCGTCCTTGAACATTGTCTTCAGAACCTTCCATTCTGTGAAGTCCTTATCGATAATAAAAGCTTCGATCTTTCGCCAAGCTGGATTCATATCTTTGAAGTGGCTCATCACAGTCGTAATGGCTTCATTGGTTTCGCTAAGCGATAGGAATTCGCACACCGGCAATCCTCGACCTGTTGGGCCAGTGCTAATCAATGAGCCTATACGAATGTCGTTCGTTCACAAGTTGCACTTGTGAGCTGCTCGTGTGCGTTGTTCGAAAATGTGGCAGCAAGAACAAATGGACGTACCTAGGTGAAAACCTAAATTGTTTGTGTTGTATGTCCAGTCAAGGACAAGCGTTTCGGGCCATCGTGCAAACAATTCAGCTTGGGCTTTCGATTGGATTATCATTCCAGTCATTAGTCCATCTTTGTCTTAAATGATTGCACATTCATTGCCGTCCTGCATCACGAATTCTCCAATGAGTTTCTCTATTCTTGCTTCTGCGTTTGGTCCTTCCAATCGCCCTGCCATGAGATTGCGAACTTTCCGTGCGTCAAACGAGAAACCTGTTCGAACAAGATGTCAATCAGAGCCGTGTGTAATCATACAGCCTTCGAGTAGACGTACCAAGCTCATGCGAAAGAAAGCTTGCGATCTGCTTTGTGGCAGTGTTTGTCTGCGCAAGAACGTCGATTTTCCCCAAAAGATCATTATCCTTGATCGTCGTGCTGTTCACGCACGATGCGAACAGGCTTTTGTTCAGGTAGTGGTTGTGCTCCAGGTGCTGTCATGACAAGCAAAGATAATTATTTGAATTTCGTATAGAGAGATCGCTACTGTAAGCTCAAATGCTTACCTCATTTTTCACTCGAATTACCCATCTTGCTTTCTCTCCGACAAAGCCGGCCATTAGCTGAAGCGTCACACGCGCGCGGCATTCCGTGTATCGAATCTGAGTATGATTGAGCTGGCCTGATCCTCGTGATTCCTGCACGCATCCATTCGTGCACCACATCACTTTCTGCGCACAATAGAAATCTGGCGATACCTGGAATTTAGATTTTGGGTTGCTACAATACAACAATTAGCTACTGCAGGTCAGATGCGGCGTCTAAACCCCATTATCACCTACTTGTTCCACCATTCCGATGCGTGGGAACCGCGTATGCGGTATGACATGAAGTTCGCAGACAAGTAATCCTGCCAGACGAGATCAAACTGCTTCCAGGACTCGAACTGATTTGGCTTGAGAGGGGGGATCGTAATCACGATCACTGGGCGCTGTGCGACCTGCTCTTCCCTCTCTTTCCACTTGCCTCGCCGTCGTACATCTTACAAGAGGAAAGGCAGAGACAGAATGAGAACAGAATTTGAGCATTTGAGTGAATAACTCGAAGCGCGCGCTTTCGAACACGTACCGGAGCTTACGGTCTCGTCACTGAGTTCTTCGCTCGCGTCGTCATCAACTCTGCTACGGGCTGACTTCTTCCGTGGTTGTTGCTTCTTGCGCGGAGCCTTCTTGCGCTGCTTTTTCTTTGAGGGCTGTGTGGGAGGGAGGTAATCGTTATCACTTGCTGCCGCCTCAGCCCCTTCTGCATCCCTGGCTGCCAACTCGTTTGGAGCTTCTTTCTCTTCATCCGATTCGTCTATGATTTCGACGAGAGGCCGCTGACGAGCTGCTATAGCGCGCATGTGGACGTTGACCCGTGGCATTTTAGCGCGCCGGGGGGGGAGGAGCGAGTGATGGACATGCACGTACTCTTACGGTAGCGCTTCTCTTATGTATGATACACGTTATACTGTTGTGCTTCGTTTAGGTACGGTGGTACCTTTCTCATACCGCTATGCGTGTAATTTACGTGAGAAGAAATATATGCTATTTTTCTGGGAGCTGTAATGTTGTTCGGATGTTGCTGTATTACGGTGCAGTAGCTACTGCGGAGTTGTCGGGTCGTGCTCCGTCCTGGATCTCTACAAACCTCTGTAGTCTAATACAGAGTCAGGAATGAGAGGTCAGACTCAGGAATACTGTTCTAGGGTCAAGAATAGAGAACTGTAGTTCTTGGAATAAAGGTAAGGTTACGGAATATAAAACCGGTTTCGAACCGGTAAAATGTAACCTTTTACTCCAAGATCCTCCAGGGGAATAACGCGGCTTGAATTTATTCCACAGGATAGCCCTCAGGATTATCAGCAGAAACCTCGTGAATCTAATTTACCTTGCCAAATGAAAGGAAACCCTCAGATGTAAAATCCGCGCATTCACATAAAGTTCAACTCTCGAGCAAGATAAAGACAAGTGGAGCCCGCAAACGCGAAGTGTCTTCGGCGTTCCGCCCGCCAACCAAGAAGCACACTGTTGAGGTATCGCCTGACCTCCACGATCGTGATGCGCCCACTTCACTACGTGTCGAGGCTCGTCATCATGGCGGCAAGCACGCGCTCCCTGTAATGCCATGCCAACCCCAGCCCCGCTCGAGCGCAGCGACTTACATGACGTCGCTAAGCGAACAAGCGTGAAGACTACGAAACGTAAGCAGCGTGTGTCTTACTCTGCAAAAGAGGACTGTCTCGTGCTTCAAGAGGCCATCGGAGACAATAGTGTCTTCAATCGGCGCGGCGTATCGAAGACAGAGCGTTGGGTGAAAGTCACAGAGCGCATGAGCGAGGTTATTCAGAAAGACATTAGGCCTGAAAACCTTCGCAAACATCTCGAAAAACTGGAGAAAACCCATCGCGCAAAAACGGCGAAGATGCGAACTGCGGTTCTAATCGTGAATGATTCTGAGCGTCAAAGTCTAGGCAAAGAGCCCTACAAAACACCTGGTGAGGTCGAGCTCAAAGCATTAATGAATCGATATGTGGACCTCAAGGACGACGTGGCCACTGAGAAGGCCGAACGTGCTGAAGTTCGCAGCTAGAAACAGGAAGAAGATCGTGTTGGTGGCTCAGCTATACGCGAGGCGGACTTAACAGTTGAGAAGCCGAAAAAAAAAAACTGAGACGATCAAGCGAGTCAATCCAATGGACGTTTTGAGAGAGATAAGTGACGAATATGAATCACGCTGAGAGAAAGAAGCGCAAGAGAGACTTCAACTTGAGGAGCAAATGCAACTACGTTTGGTTGCAATACAAGAGAAGCAGTTCAAGGCGCAGCAGCAAGTCGCACAGATGATGGCTGTTTCCATGCAAGCTATGGTGGCCGCCATTGAACGTATGAATTCTTAATTGCTTTTCAATGAAAGCAACTCAAATAGATCAACTCCGCGTTCATGTTAATCATTTGTTATTTCGGGTCATGCATCAAACTAATCCTCCCACTAAAATTTTCTTCTTCACCAGATGAATCTTGATCACTTGCTTCATCGTCAGATTCGACAGACATATCCGACTCGTCGTCGTAAAACTCATCTTCTTCTTCGTCATCAGACGGGAAATCGGCTTCGCCGACGGTTGCATTGCTGAGATCTTCGAGGTGAATTGCGAGTGTAGGAAGTTTGCATCGAAAATACTTACTAGTTTGGTTCCGCCGACGCAGACACGACATAAAATTCGTGAGGAGTGCAGCCACGATATACTGCAAACCAATCGGAGACTTGTAAACTCTCATGTTGTCGTGTGGCTCAAAATACTTCCAGTAGCGCACGATGCAGCCAAAGCTCCACTCGACAGCGATGCGCGCTTTACTGAGATCGCGGTTAAACTGCGCTTGAGCATCTGTCAGAGAGGCTTGGGCAAACGGTGCAATCAACCAACTCTGCAATGGATAGCCAAGGCCGCCGTAGATCACGTAGCCTGGATGAGCTGACATGTCATCAACAACCTCGCTCGCCCGCAGCATGTATCCGTCGTGGCGACGCCCTTCTACCAGGCCGAGCGAAACAAATAAACCACTCTCGATGGTTATGCTCTGGAACTTGATCGCGTGCATTTTCTTGTGGCCACTGTTGCCCTGACGTTGAAAGCGAGTTGGCCGGCATATTCTGCGAGCGGTTCCATCGATAAATCCAAGGCAATTGCCTAGACGACCGACCTTTGGAAAGATTGCTTGAGCTGAGCGCTGCTTATATCGTTCTACCATGTGATGGTCGAACTCCATCTTGGTCTTAACTTTGTCATAGATCATCTTCGCTGTGACGTTGGAGGCAGATGACAGCCAGATCATTCCGGGAACTACGATCCCGCCGCCTCTGGCACCCCGAGAGTAATGATCTCGCCGCCTCTTGGCTCTGGCACCCCGATAATTACGATCTCGCTGCCGTCGTTCTTCGTTCTGGGAGCTGGTTCGGCTCTATTTTGCTGGATCAAGCATATGTGCTGATGTTCCACAGGTGTTCGAACTCGTCGAGGTCCAGCCACATCGAGATGTCTCTGAAGTCTCCGGTGTGGCACCTGATCTCAATCTGCAACGAATACTTCCCGATGCGGTTCCGTTGCCGACGCCGACGCGTTTTGGTGAACAGGGCACCGGACGGCATCTGCATCCGGCGACCCCATGATTACGACGGCGATCGTCCAGTCCAGATCATCTACCAGCGCGTCCGTCCACTGTGTTGCGTCATCTCGGTGTGCTGCTGCATCTTCGATGGTCCGGCCTTGTCCGCGTCTCGTGGTCTGTCGCAGAGCCGTTTCTCGTTCGTCACAGATGTTTTCCGTATCGTCGTCGTGTTCTTACGCTATACTGGTATCACGGTCGCGTATCGTTTCGGTGCGGTGGTCAGGTGTTGTTACCGCATCACCGGCTGCCGCCCTCTCGCTCGACCGGCCGCCCATTTGACAGTGCGAAGCGTCACTAGTCCTTCTACTTTCAACAACTCGTCTTCGTGATCGTGTCGCCCCCATTCGCGCATCAGCTCCTGTCGCACAGGGTCGCCATTGTTGTATTCCGTCAATCGCGAGACGTGGTATACGTACTGTTTCCCACCCTCGGTTTTGCGTATCTTGAAATTGTCAAAGCCCACGTCCTCTACGATAACGGCCGGACCTAGTTGCTTGTGTTTCAACTTCGAAACGTCTTCCCATACGTTGGCTTGTAGACCCAGACCTCCTCCCCGACATGGAATGGTCTGCCTGCTCGAGCCTTCCTACGGTTGTACTGTTGCGCCGTACGCTCTTGCGCTCTTACAAACGCCGCTCGTGCTACCTCCTGCGCTTTTTACATCGATCCCACCAGGCGTCGGTGCCAGGTGGTGCTCTCCCTCAGCTCTAGACGCAGTAGCAGTCCTGGTGTGAGTGCAACCCGCCCGTACATGAGTCTGCTTGGCTCCATTCTTGTTGAGCTGTGCACCGACGAATTGTACGCGAACGTGGCAGAGGATAGCCACTCGTCCCAATCCTGCTGCCGCTCGCTCACGAAAATGGGCATCATGTCCTCCGAAGTACGGTTGAAACACTCGACGAGTCTCATCATCTTCGCCGGTATGGTACCGGGTGGCTCTGGCTTGCAGTAAGTTTGTTAACTGCCTCATCACTTCGCTTGTGAATTATGTTGCTCGATCACTGAGCAGCTCTCTGAATGGGTCGTACTTCATCACAATATCCTCCATGAGAAACCTGGCCACGGTATGCGCATCGTGGGTCTTGACGGTACATATCTCGACACAAATTCGACAGCTGCAATCACGTATTCGTTCCTGGTGCGTGACTTGGGTAATGGGCCCCGCTGTGTCGAGGGCCAAACGGTCACCCAACGTGTCCACTTTAATTGGTCGCAAGGGAGGCACCCCTCTGGCGAGTGGTACCTTTCGACTGCCGCATACCCCGGCAGGAGGTGATTCATTCCTGAATTACTCTCTTCACACTCGGCCACCAATAAGCCTATGTCACTTTGGCTGTTGTCTGCGGACCCTTCAGGTGGCCAGCCTAGATACTCCCGTGCGCTTCTTCTAGCACCTTGGGCCACAGCTCCGGCTGTACCACTGCTTTCCATCCGTCGTGCTGCTTGATCATCACCGTGCCGCTTCTCACTGCGACCTCTTGGCCTTGGTACGTGGCCAACGCTTTCAATTCTTGCACCATGGACCTCTTTTGCTGCTCCTGCTGTAATTCCTTCTCGCTGATCTGCAACACATCGCCCACAGGCGGTTCTACCGTGGGTACGGCGACAGCTGTATTTAGATCGACCGTCCTCAGTACCACCGCACGGGTTCTAACGGGCCGGCCCTCGTCACAGCGCGTCCGACGCTACGTTCGTCTTGCCTGGCGTGTGCACGATCTTGAAGTTGTACTCTTGTAGCGAAAGAGCCCACTGGTGTAGCCGTCCTGCCAGTTGCTTCGTCGTCATCAGCCATTTCAAGGCTGAGTGATCCGTGATGTCTGTGAAGCAACGGCCACAGAGGTAGGGCCGGAAGAGTTTCACTGCCCACTCGACAGCGAAACGTTCCAACTCAGTTATCGGGTACTTCGCCTCGGCCTCACTTGTTGTCTTGCTGGCATACGCAACCAGCTGCAATACTCCGTCCGTCTCCTGCATGAGGACGGCACCGAGCCCCGTCTCAGAGGCGTCCGTTGCCAGCACGAAGTATTGACTGAAATCCGGATAGCGGAGCAGTGGTCTTGCACTCAGCTCCTCCTTTATTGTTTCATAAGCCCGCTGCTGATCGTCACCCCATCGTCACGTCTCACTCTTGTGTAGCTGCATAGTCAACGGTTTGTCTTCCGACCGAAATCTCGTATGAAGCATCGATAATATCCGGCCATATGGACGAAACGCTTCAGTTCCTTCTCGTCTTGCGGACACGGGAAGTGGCGTACTGCATCCGGTAGCCGGGACAGGGGACGCACGCCCTATTGGGTCAGCTCGTGTCCCAGATACTCGATGTGCTTCGTTGCAAACTGGCAGTTGCTCAACTTCAATGACAGCCCGGCCGCTCGTAGTCTTTCCAGCACGGCGGCGACTTCTACTACATGGTGTTCAATCCCGCCTCGAGAGTAGATCACAATGTCATCCAGATACACAGACCCACAACATGCCTCTGCGTATACAGTCCATCATCCGTTGGAACGTTCCTGGTGCATTGCAGAGACCAAATGGCATCCTTTTGAAGTGATATGACCCGCTTCTCGTCACGAAAGCCGTTTTGTCCTTGTCTTCGTCAGCCATGGCGATCTGCCAATAGCCCGCGTGTAAATCCAGAGTAGAGAACCACAGCGCTCCTCCCAGCGACTCGATGGTCTCATCAATCCGCAGAATCGGGTACACATCCACCGTGGTCACGTCATTGAGGGATTTGTAGTCAATACAGAACCTCACTTCGCCATCTTTCTTCTTTGGTGGACACCCCTCTCGCTTGTTGAAGACATCTGGATACGACCTCAGCAGTTGTAGTAGTAACTGTCTTTCGGGTACGGTTAGCTCCTTCAAGTCTATGTCGTCTTCATTCTTCAGTGGCTCGTCGTTCTTCAGGCGGAGGGTGGTCAGCCACTCCACCACTCGTTGCTGTTCCAGCGCTCCATCGTCGTCTAATAGCTTCATCTCGTCTTTCATAGGGATCCACGTACCCAAGGCCTGCCGGACTGGCAGCTTAGCGCGTGATCGATCCTGTGATGTTCATTACGGGCTCCGCAATTGTCTTGTTATTCTCTATCACCACCGCAAGTGCCAGAAGGAGCCCGGCTTTCGTTTTCTTACTCGGCCAGAACACTTCCACTGCACCGTCCGCGGCGTCGACGCCGACCTTTGCGCGTACGTCTCCGCGTCTGCCTTCACCTTGCAGACTAGCCTGACGCTGATCTCTTCTTCATCGTGACCTTCACACTTGAATGAGAGCACGACGGTTCCGTTTGTCGTCGCTAGCGTGAGTAACTCTCGTCAGTAATCCATCGCGGTGTGGTTGGCTTTACCGAAGTCTGAGCCCAGCCGAAACTCGTCGTCGCATCCGTCAAGCAGGAGACAGTTCACTTCTAGCAACTGGCCGTTGCCTAGTTGTAGCGTGAATCGATATAGGCCCTTAACTATAATATTGGCGACGCCGAAGCCTTCCACGGACCGGATCCTCGGCACGCCGGGCAACCGCACTCCATACGACTCCCACTGTACTCCTGTAATCGAGCAACTCGCTCCGGTGTCGATCGACCTTCGGTTCTAGTGGTCTCTCGTCGATCGTCACCTTTGCCACGGGGAGCCCACTAGTGTTCATGGCTAGCACCGCCCGTACGCTGTCGTCGTCTTCGTCTTGTTCTGTCTTCGCTTGGTTGGGAACGAACCCAGTTCCCCATCGTCTCTCCTCTCCACGTGTTTCATCTCGGCTCGCACGTCATCCATCAGTTGTCTCGTCAATCTCTCAGCTCCCGCACGCGTCTCGGCTTCTTCCTCTCCTTCATTTGCCGGCAGATGGTCAGGGTACAGAAGGCCTAGACCTGCACCCTGTCCTCGTTTCCCTGCTCCTCAGCTGACTGCTCGGTCTTGATTCGTTTCAGACAGTCGCTAACTCGGTGTTCGGCCGAGCCGCACTCGTAGCACTGGTTGTTCTTTCGGCGGTACTCCCGAAAGGCGTCCTCCTTCCGTCCTTCTCCTCGGAAGTACCTTTGTACGTACGGTTTCGTCTGCTTTCGGTTCGTCGTCAGAATCGGAGCCGATTTCGGCACCTTGCCCGTGGACTGTTCATGGGATGGTCGCCCTTGTCCCCGTCCGCCGACGTGTGCGGGCGGTCCTCGTGGTACGTACACGCTGTTACTTCTTCGGTGACTGGTAATCTCATCGACTGCGTCGTCCAACGTCAGTGGACGTAGAATGCGTAGTAGTGAGCTGGCGTTAGTGTCGAGGCCATTGACGAGCGCTGCTATATAGATACTCTCGTCGAGCTCGGAGACAATCCCGATCTAGCGGAGAACCCGCGCGTATTGGAGATAGGTCTCGTGTTGTGCCTTCCTCCTACTGAAAAGCTGGCCCTGCAGTTGGGCCGCACTCTGCTTGCTGCCGTACTGACGGAGCAGTATTTTCTTCAGGTGTTCGTACGTCCTTTCCGACTCCGGCGTCGTGCGGTAGGTATGCAGGTGGCATTCGCTAGTTCGTCCCGCTGAGAGTCCCACCACCAGGACGTACAACCGACGCGTATCCCACTTCAGCCCCTTAAACCGCTCACTGGTGTCGATCATGACGTCGAGACGGTGGAACCAGCCGACCACCGTCACTCCAGGAACGTCAGGGTCGAAATCTGGCATGCGGATGTCTTCTCGCTTGCGCCCCGGTCGACGATCTTCGGCAGACCGTCCATCCGCCGCGCTTGTCCTCGCAGGTTCGCGGTAATCGTCTCGTCCAGGTATACTCGTCGTCGTCCTTGGGAGTTCGTGGCGGCGGGCGGCCGCAGACCACTCACCCACTCATCCTGGGTATTCTGGATCGAATAATCCCGAACGTGTAGATTCAGGAGGCCAGGTAGACGACTGGCCGGTCATCATGCTTCTGACGCTATCCATCATTCTTTGCACGTCTGTCCTCGGCACGCTCGATGCGCGCAAGCTCTCAGCGAAGACCCTTGCAGCTTCGTTCGAGGTCCTGGGGTCATTTCGGGGGTCACTGCACCGTCCTGCCATTGATCCTCAATTCATGTCTTCTGTCGTCGCGTCTGCCCCGCCGTGTCGGACGCACCATGGGTGTCCTCGCGATCGAGGCCCGTCGTGTTGAAGGCACGCAGGGGGCCCGTGCGTCTAAATCGAGAGTGGCCGCGCCCTGCGGCCAGCGCCTACCTCGTTCTTCCCGTTCGTGGACCTCTCCTCGCTTAGTGCCTCCCAGCCACACATTCCTGGAACGCCACACAAGTCCCCACCCAAGGCCCAACCGGTACTAGCCCGGTACTGGCGTTACGGGGTAACCAGATTACGTGGGTGTTACTGTATTAACATATATTTATATCAAGCTGGTCCAGGCTGCCGGTCATAAACACAATCCCAGTCTTTCCTTCAACCTTCTCGTCACCGCTGGCGGGATGTTGGCTCTTGTCTTGTCTTTTTCCCAGTCAAAGTTCGTGTTGAGCTCCGTGTCATTTGTGCGCTCACGGTGAACGCTTGCTTTACATCTGGCTTTCCCAACCCGCCGTTTTTGCGTCCGCTGTCCCTTTTCGTTTGCTGCTGATGGATGGGTTGGTGGAGGATCCACGTCTCGATCGCTATCTGCTGCGGTCTGCCCACGTACGCGCTGAACCTTCGGTGGGCATGCTCCAGGAGAGTCGTCCTCCAATCGCTTCTTCATCGCCTTGGCGAAGCTTCCAAGCGCCGGCATCGCAGCGTTCGCCCGGGGGGTCTGTGTGTTGATAATGCGAATGTACTGTGGGGATCGTGAGAGATACAACGAGTACTGTGGAGATTGCGATAGATACGAGTAGTTGTACGAAAGGGCGACTGTAATTTACGATTTAGTTAAATTCGGACTTCTCAATGTGGATGCACCGGTTGTAGTAACTACTGCGCTTTTCATTGCCAAGGCAGCACGCTGTACTAACCGGAAAGTGCGACCATACAACTGCCATGGCATGGCATGGTACTACTGCTACCTGATTAGGAACCAGGAGAGAGCTTTGGGTCGTCCGACCCATCGGCTCGCGGCACAAAAATCTGGCTAGATGATTGAGTGGGTGTTTGGGTGATTGAGATTAATATTCCAGTAATCCAAGCACGGGGATTACGGACCAAAACCTTGAGCCAAATGAGTGATGGTCGTGCCAAATCCCAACCTCACGGGTGGAACCATTTGGAAACTCTCCCTCTAAGA
>JAADVQ010000305.1:0-17055 GCA_023335835.1 Elongisporangium senticosum
CAGGGTCATGTCCTCTGGCGGACAGAAAGCGCCGAAAACGGCCCTCCTGCTGCGCAAGCGTGAAGTGCGGGGTAGACAGGTAGGGTACCCCGTTGTTCTTTGGAACAGGTACCCCAGTCCTTTAGCACTTGAGTCGCTCACAATAAGCGAACTCAACGAAGTATTCAGGAGTCAGCTGACTCTCAACTTCACGCTGCAGCATATCGGTCTCAGGACCAGGAGGCATTTCGCTCAAAGGAACGACACGCGTCTGTGGACGCTGCGTTCCCATCTCGTTGTAGAGGTCATTGGAGATGACCTGCGTCTGTGACGACGCTGCTTGCGCCTGGCGCGATTGCCGAGGCGAAGCATAACGAGACCGAGACGGTGAGCAGTTGGTCGAGCGTGGCGCTGACGACGAGCGACCACGAGTATGCGAAGCATACGAACTTGAAGAGGAAGAGGACCGGCGTCGATGACGCTTACGAGAATAGCGTGGACGCGAAGGTGATCACGATCGATCACGTCCACGAGAAGGTGAGCGGTAACGCCCGCGACCATAGCATGGTGAGCGGTGGCGTCCGCTATCACGGTCCTCCTCGACCAACTCGCCAGGCTCGCATGGAGAAGAACGCGAGCGAGCTGGCGGCGCAGCAATTTTGGCATTGGCTTTGAGGCCTTTGCGCTGTGCGTGCGATGGATACGGACCCTTGGCTTGGGTCGGAGAGTGCGCGCCCGCGGGCAGCACAGTCGCAAGGGTTGTCTCGGAACCCAGAGGACGAACGGGCGGTGTGGCCGCGTTCTCATCAACAGCCGTGAATGGCCATCGAGGAGAGGGAGTGCGCTCCCGATTCGTGTCTTCCTGGTCTGACTCGTTGTAGTCGGCCAGGTCCTCCTCGTTGGCCGAGGCAAGATCAAGGATCGGCTCAGGCTTTGAGGGCTTGGAGCGATACTCAGCGATTGAGAGGATCTTGGGCAATGTGGAGCCCTTAGACGCAGGGTCGGATGACTCCGTGCGCTCGGATGCAGCCTTGCTCGGTGAGCTACTGCGATCCACATGATCAGCAGACGTCACGAGGACGTCGGGCTCCACAGCCATCGCACCGCTAGAGTCCTTAGACTCAATACCCTTAGCGGGCGCCTTCGACTCCTCGGAGTCTTCAGAGCGCGCGCTCTCGTGACCCCTGTCGACATCGGAGTCAGACTCAGGATCGGGTAGGCACGACCGGCTCGGGCGGCACATTAGCACCCGGAGCGCGGCGGGCAGGCGACTTGCTGTTGGCAGCAGTCGATGCCATGGCTTCCTTGGCCTTAACCGGACGCAGTAGTCGGTGAGCGGCGCTATTCTTGCGAACCACCGCCGGCTTCGAGTTCAGATGAACCACGCGTGTGCTTAGGCACTGACGCCGGAGCGTCTTTGGCCTTCTTGGCGGCGGCAGCGCCGCGCGCCTTCGTCTCCTTGGTCGTCGCTATGGGGTCTTGTTTGAAAATGGCCCGACGATAAGGAAAGGACCACTGTCCCATATGCGAGAGAACCAACGGAGTATTCCTCGTTTTAAGTGCGGGTGATGTAACGGGGTTGCACAAGATGGTTATATTACAGAGATAACCCGTAGTCACTCCAAGGAGGTGGCACTACCCGTGGTGTGGTGTATCTCAACCTCTCTTATAGAGAGGGCCACTGTACGGTGGGTACCAGTTGAAGTACCACCAGGCCTATGACCTCAGCTATTCGTACTTAAGAGTACCAGGGTTGGGTACACAAGGACCTCCGTAGCCCCAGAAGAAATCAGGCTATCACTTTAGAAGGGGTATGTTGTTAGGAAGGATAAATCCAGTAGGAGCCAGTCTAAGTACGATAAGCTAAGTATACTCAGTCTTAAATCTACGTCCTCTGTAGCACTCGCGCCATAGGCTAGCGCTGACCAGGAAGCGAAGCTTCCACCCACCTCTGTGCTTCGTGCTGTGTGACTCCCGTCACATCCAGACACTGGTCATCGGCGACAGACAGATCAAGACGCGGAGCAGCATCTTCGTCTGGTGTTCCTGGTTTATTGGCCAGCGCAAAGAGCACCTGGTGTACCGCTTGAGCCGCATGTTGCGCACCCCGGAGGAAGACCGGGATCTCGATCGGCGCGTCGGGTGGCAGCAGGCAGAATGTGTACATGATCGAACGCTTCGTCCGTATCGCTGCTGCTATCGCTGTCGCTATTCGCCTTGAGAGCTAGCGCATTGGTCATGAAGACTCGCAGGTTAGTCGCATCGATGCGGTGCAGCACGCGAGCGCCTAGCGTCTCCAGCTGCGAGCAGATGCGCACAAACTCTGGATGTTTGTCCACAAGCTCTTCATACGTGTCGTAGGACGTGGCCGTCAATTCCAATGCTCAAGACGACGACGAAGGATCATTATAAGCAGCCACAGCCTGTGCCTCTAGATCTTCCTGGTGCTTCATGAGGAGCACCAGCGAGTATGAGAAGTTGCCGTCGCCCACCGTGGTCATGCTCGGCGTCATGCTTGGCTCATGCTCGACTCATGCTCGTTGACTGGCATGGGAAATTACCAAACTAGTACCATCAAACCAGAGGTCGTAAATAGTGTGCACCACTCCATCTCGTCGTGCGCTCTCGCTCCCTTGAAGAGAGTGAGCCGCGAGCGTGGCGCCGACGATCGCGGCGCCCTCAGCGACCGATACACTCCAAGCAGATGCAGCGCCAGCACTAGTGATGGCGAATCCAGCGATGGGGTCCTTGATGAATCCTGAGCTGTGGTCGTGAGCGCTGTACGACATCAGCGGCGCCATCTAGTCGGACACGCAGCAGACGATGATCCGGCACTGGCAGCGTTTCCGAGGAATTCGCGGCAAGTGGACTGACGGCCTGGATTACGGTTCGCTGCAGTCCTCGTGGTGCGCCTTCATCAAGCGCTGGAACCGTGCCCGCGCGAGCGGGCACTCTTTGCTCGACTAGATTATTGCGCAGGAGGCAATCCACCAGCTGCATTCGCTCGGTGACCTGCGCGCTCGCGTCTGCACGAGTGCTTGGGATGAAGACCGCTTGTGCTACATCTATGTAGCCGAGGGTTGTCAGTCGTGTTCGCTGGGCGCGCGCCCGACGCGCGTCGAGTAGGAAGTGCACGTTTGCGCGCGACCACTGTCCGACAACGAGCGTGCTTGGATCAGCTGCTATGAGTGCTCTCTGGCTGAGTTGCGCCGGTCTTCGGCTAGAGGCGAGAGTCATTGCGCGAACGATATCAAGATCGGGGCAGTCGCTCGAGATCGGTGTCTCCTGAAAGCCGTGGTCGCTACGCACGGCGTTCGCGCGAGCGTCATGCTTTTGCTGCTACTGCAGCTTGGCTTCGTATTCCGCGACCAAGTACGGAACGTCGCGGCGGAGTTGATCGCGAGGTTCCCACGTATCATCTTCAGGTGGGAAACCCAGCCAGCGCACGCGATAGTGGGACCGCAGAGTGGCAGCGCCCGGCTCCTTGGACGTCCGAACGAAGTTGATCCTCGTGCGCCATGAGGCGATCGATAACCCAGTTCTCTTCTCCCGTCGAATCGACAATCGGCAGCGGACCCTCGCGGTGATACGCTGGAGCAACATCAGGGACTTCCGGGTTGGCGACCGCGGCGCCACTGGAGGCGTTTCGCCAGCTAATCCTGGCCGAGTCCAATCAGGCGCGTGACGATGCTCGTGGCCCTCGTCAGGAAGCAGAGGATACGAGGCAAACCGCCCACGTCGCGGAGCAACGTGCTGCCGAGGCTCGTCGAACGTCAGCGGAGAAGCCAAGTGCGTGCGCCACTTGAAGATGGAGCTGTTTGGCCGACACCTGTCAGCCGAGGAGATTCGCCGTCGCAATCGCGGTCAGCGCTAGTCGCCTCGCGAGAGGTGACGTTTGGGATTTCCGTAGGTCTTGAGTCCGCCGACGTAGAACGTAGGATGCAGGTGCATGGCTGAGGGAATATCCAAAGTATAGGCGTCACCCAGTACCTTCATGACAGTAAATGGTCCAATATAACGCGGCGCGTAACAGACGCGTCATTTGATACCTTCGGTTGATAACAGAACACGATCGCCAACCATGAACTTATTAAGGTTCATACGACCGCGCTTGTCTTCGTTATCTTTGTGTTTGTCAACCGCAGCTTGAAGGGCGTCGCGCACAAAGCGTGCGACTGCTTGACGTTGCATCAAAGTTGGACACTGCAGCGTCGTCAACACGTTTGACCGGCTGTTTCGGGGCGAAGTTTGCGAGAGCTGTGGGGCTTGGACGAATCAGCTTCTCGGAGGCCCACTGAGCCAGTTCGGCGCCCGTTCCTGCGGGCGCCTGGCTGATACTCGAGCGAGAGCGGGTCGTGGCCACGTTTGCTTGTGATTGCAATGGCGCGGCAGGAATAGGCCACGCCTCCACGTCGACACTCGATACATTGTCAGCTCCTCCCCCACCAAGTGCGGAGACCGTGGAAGCCGTAAAATTGCCCACAGCAAGCAAAGCTGGAACGCGCAGGTGACGCGTGTTGTTGACGATAAACGAGGTGAGACCTGCAGAGGCATGAACCGCACTGTTCACCGCGAACTCAGCGAGCGGAAGGAAGGGCGCTCCCGACGTGAACGCCGTCGCATAGCTGCGCAGCGCAACGCGATTCACGCATTCGGTTTGGCCGTCTGTCTAGGAGTGGGCCGCTGTGGACATCAGGAGTTGAGTACCAAGAGGCTCAAATAGGCGGCGTCTAAACGCCGTCATGAAGCGTGGATCGCGATCGGAGACGATAGACTCTGGCAAGCCGTGGAGACGGGGAGACGATATCCAGGAAGAACGCCGCGCATTCGTCGGCGCTGACGTGAACCGATACTGGAGCAAGATGCACCATCTTGCTGATTCGATCGTCGAACACGAGGACGCCCGGGAGCCCAAGTGTGTCGGCTGGAAGCCCGAAAACGAAGTCCATGCTGACAGAGCGCCAGACGTCCGACGCGACAGGAAGTGACCGCAGGAGAGCCTGAAACGACGGAGAAGGCTTCACGCGCTGACAAGTCTCACACGTGCGCACCCATTTGGGCACCCACTTGTACATATGCGGCTAGAAGAAGTCGCGAGAGATAGCCACGAATGTCTTTTAGCGGCCGAGATGGCCGCCTATCGGAGCATCGTGATGTTCGTGGACGATGCGGGGCGCACAAGTCAGCGTTGTTCGGGATCACGACACGACGAGCGTCGAAACGGTCAATGCTGTAGACGAGGAGATCACTGTCGAGCGCGTAACGGTGTAGCTGCGTAGTGAGACGACGCGGGAGTCGACTCGTCGACTCTTCGGTTGGGGCGAGGAGATGGGAAATCAGCGCCGACAGGTCGTGATCCAGACGATATGCCTCGACAATGTGCTGGCGAAGTACAGTATGGGCGAGGTCACAGTCGCATGAACATCTTCAGCAAGGCAAGTCGCGCAGTCATCTGAGTGATCGTCGTCTGCGCGATGACCAAGGTCGACGCGGGGATCATAATCCGGGTGGCGCGACAGCTTATCGGCGAGAATTTTGTTTTTGCCCGGTTTGTAATGGACCACGAAGTTGTACTCGAAGAAGAACGACAGCCAGCGCACCATGCGCTGGGATAGATGAGGACTCTTGGTCGTGTCGCTGTGTGCAGCGACGGGTGATCCGTGTAGATAGCAAACGCTCGTTCGCCGAGCAAATTTATGTGGAACTTG
Organism: Elongisporangium senticosum; assembly: GCA_023335835.1. NCBI lineage: Eukaryota > Oomycota > Peronosporomycetes > Pythiales > Pythiaceae > Elongisporangium > Elongisporangium senticosum. Next base: position 5,688 of record JAADVQ010000305.1, read on the forward strand.
ATCAGTGCATACCTCATTGCTAACAACTCCTTGTTGTGAACAGGGTAGTTGTGCTCGGCAGACTCGAGCTGCCGAGACTGATAGCTGATGACGCGCTCATGCCCGTTGTCATCAAGTTGCATGAGCGCACAGCCGATGGCGAAGCGTCGCATACCACGCGAAATGGTCGCGCGTCGTCGGGCAAGGCCAATATCGGTGCCGACGACAAGTTCCTCTTGACTGCGTCGAACGCAGCCTGATGCTCCGGACACCACACCCATGTGGAGTCTTCCTTCAACAACGACGACAGTGGCTGAATCAGCTCAGCGTAATTCCGCGTGTACCGATGAAGGTAATTCGCGAGGCCAAGCCACTGACGAAGTTCCGTGGGGTTCATGGGCACTGGCCAGGAGCAGATGGACGTGATCTTCTCAGGATCAGCGCGGACACCTTCCGCGCTCACGTAGCAACCCAACACTGATATCTCTGGGGCTCAGAATATGCACTTCTTCTGGTTCGCATACAACTTGTGCTTTCGCATCGTCTTGAACACCTACCTCAGGTGTTGAAGATGGACTCCAACGTCGTCAGACCGTCGCTCGCGCGACTGTGGATGAAGATATTGTCGAAATAGCTGGGTGCAAAGTCGCGAAGCGGACGAAGGACGTGCAAGACCATGCGATTGAAGGTGGCGGGAGCATTCTTCAGTCCTTGAGGCATGACGAGCCATTTCCAGAGCATGCAGCTAGGCGTGCTGACGGCAGTGAGCGGGATATCGCTCTCGCGCATCAGGATCTGATATAAGCCATCTGTCAGATCGATCGTGCTGAAGATTGAGCTGCCCGACATGGTGTTCAGCACCATGTCCTTGCGGGGGATCGGTGTCTGGGCAGGTATCGTTGGGTCATTCAACTTGTTGAAGGTGTGGACGACTCTCCATTCGCCTTTTATCTTCTTCACACAGAGAGTCGGACTCGAATGCGGAGAGATACTCTCTCGCACATGACCCGCCATGTGGCGAGCCGCGAAGAAGTCGTCAATTGCTTGTACTTGATCACGTGGGAGGGGCCACTGCCGGTTGACGTAATATTTCAATCCAGGCACGAGATCTATCTCGTGACACACTCCACTGTCGACGTGCTGCTCAGACGAGATCTTCTTGGGGAATACGTCCGTGAACTCACGGGCGAGGTCGTACACTGGGATACCAGCGTCACGGAGCGCATCCCAAGACTGCGCCGCGAAGGGCTCCTCGCGCGCTGACTTGGGCTCGGCACTGGACGGCCGAGCTGGACCTTGAGCTACGTCAGCGGCATCCATAGCCGCGACTTGGCGGTCACAACACAGACCTGCTCCATGTCGCCAGTCTTCACATCGTGGAGAAACTGCTGCCACGCGAGACTCGGCAGAGCCAAAATTGACTTCGCGTCGCGAGGTGGACTCGCGACCTCCAATGTGGGCGCGCATCGCAGCGTCGCCACAATACTCCATCACTTGGAGTGTCTCAAACTCGTCCGCGCGTGACTCGGCACGCGGGGCCTCTCCAATGTTCTCAGTCTTCTTCTTGCTCTTCTGTCGCGTTCGACACGAGCCCCTGCTCGCGACTAAAGACTCAGACTCACTGTCTGGGAGGTGTTCATCAACGCATGGGATCATCACTTGCTCGACCACTCTCTCAGGCGCGGCTGCTCCGCCGCGCGTTCACTCTCGGGCGGGAGCACCATTGCTCGACCGCACATTCACTCGAAGGTACTGGTGCCGGCTCACGCTCTGCCGGGACCTTCGTCACATAGCCGTACGTCACATTGGCGCAAACCTCGCAGTGAGGGCCATCGCACACTCGCTGGGTGGTTTGGGTCGTGGACCGAGGGTCCACGACACGTGACATGAGGCCAGTCTCTGGACGCGACGAGAAGGTGAGCGAACACTTCGCTCGCGTCGTAGTCGCGTCAACGCTTCGCAGATCGACTGAGCCAGTCGATCTCTGGCTGGTATCTCACCAGACAGGGCATCCTAAGGATGCAATCAAATGCGTAGTTCATCTCGAGCACCAAGAACTCGTCGAGACTACAAAAGCTGTGGAACTCATACGACAGCGACAGTCCACCGGCGTGACCGCGAGATGCGACAGCTTGCGCGTGAGGTTGTCGTCCGTGGCCGTCATCATGGGATGCAGCCTACGCAGACATGTGCGCGCTGCCATCTCCACGCGCCAGTCCAAGGGAGTCGTGTCCAGCGGCAGCGGGAACGCGAAGTCCACGCCCGCGTCCATCTAGACCGTGAGTCTGCCATCCGTCCGTTCCCGCAGCGCAAGCGACGCGCCGGGCAAGAGCTCAGCCACTAGCACCAGCAACAGAGACCGCTGGAGCCATCGCATCATTCCTCCTCTTGGTGATGGCTTTATGTACCATAGTACCGTGGATGTGTTTAACAGAGGACCTGTGGATGCGCCCGATGGTGGGATCGAGTTAATGACCGATGCAAAAGCGCGGGTGAAGAGGTGTAAGCCATGAGATTTATTAGATGTCCGGTGTGGGTAATTGCGTTCAAGGTTAATGGATGTAATGCAAGATTGGGCAAATGAATCACCAGAATTTTATAAAATTCTGGGGGCGGACTATCTCTACACAGATATCAGGACCAGATTAATGGGCAATAAGCACGCGTTTGTTTTCACAGCCGGGTTCTTCCCTCTTCAGATCAGATGGTGGAGTTCGCCAAGTAGCTTCCGGGCATCACAGATCTTGGAGATTTGCTGGACAAGTATGTGCTTCTCGCGCGTCTGGATGGTGACTATTAATACTTCCTGTGCAACCACGCCGACACGAAGGACGCCGCCGCTCTGCGCGAGATCGAGCTCTCGTGGTCGGCCCGCTTCACGTTCTGTGTGGCGCCCATCAGCTTGCGCAACCCGCTCGCCCGTCGCGTGCTCGTGGATTATGCGCGCGCCCATGCGCTGGACAGAGCGTCAAGCTGGATATCTTTCTGCCACGCAACGCGCCGCACACGACCGACCAGCTGCGTTACATTGAGATCAAGACGAAGATCATCGATCTATACCTATGGATCTCGTTTCGCTTCGCGACGACGTTAGTAAAGAACGATGCGGTCATCGAGATGAAGCAGCGCGTGCTTGAGTTTGTGGAGCAGGGACTGCTCAACACAACGCACAACCGCGGTCAGAAGAAGGAAACTCAACGCGCTTGGGCGGCTGGCGTCAGCAGTCCAAGGATGCTGGAGCCTCCACTCGCTTCCAGTATCAGCGTCCTCCGTGCCAGCAGCACAAGGGCTATGCCAACAACAACCAGCAGAGAGATCGCTCACAGCCATCGGCTGAATCTGACGAGCGTGAGAACGATGGGCTTGTCTCAAGCCTTCAACGTCAATGGCAGGCCTTCAAGCGCCAGTAATATAAAATACAACAACAATTGATTGTATGTGTGTGTGCTTGTGCTCTCACCATGGCGAAGCATAAGCTTGCATTCCATTCGCATTCGCATGCGGCTGAAGGGCAACAGGCACATAATTTACGTGACTTCGGCTCGAAAAATTACCATACTTTACCCGGTTTGCGACAAATGTTGGTACAAATTCGGTTTGAAAGGCTTTTCGGTATATTTGCAACGGATCATGTATGACGGGGTACTATATGATACAGCTAGTATCAGCTTTACCGGCTACGACCTGACCGGAAGTCGGTCAAAAAGTCGGCTTTTACAACTGACTTGTTGGACTCCCTGCCAGAAGAACGACACACAGAGCCACTGGCCTGGGAATCTGGCCTCTGCTACTGATACACGGGAGCTCAGCAACTGCTGGGCCATACTGGCCGCAGCGAACCAGCGAAACATCGGTTTGAGCTGCAAGGCCAACGCCTGCAAGTACTCGTCCAGCAGACCCGGGTACTTGGTCACGAGCGTTTGTGTGTGTGCGCTTCGGATCAGTTCGTTGAGGCCGATGGCAATCACGTTACAGATGACTTTGACGGCGTAGCCGATCTCGGAGCTCGAGACGTGCTCTTCAGAATCCGCAGGGGGGGGGCATTGGTCACCGCTGTCATAGTCGCGGCCGAGTGCGACTTGGACAGGAACAACAGCGGCGCCTGCTTCTTCGGCACGGCGTAGAGCGCGTCGGAGGCAAAGAAGAGCGACTGTAGCACGTCCAGCGCTATTTGGTCGATGGATTCGTCGCTGGACTGAAGCAGCGGCAGCACTTGGTAGATGTCGAAGATGCCCACATTGTCTTTGTCGTCCATGGCAGGGTTCCGCAGCACCAACTCATTTAGACGAACGACAGCGTCTCGACGTTGTCTCCGTCAATGCCCTTGAACAGCGACGACGTGAGACCGCCGTCCTTGTCCGGGCACGCGGTCAGCGCGAGCACCAGACGCACGTAGGCGGTTTGGATCTGGAAAGCAGGCGGCTCTGGGGTCTACGAATAGCCGTCTTCGTCCACCACGGCCTCGGCTTTCTTTATGCGGTTCAGTGCCAGCTTGCCAAACGACGGGTCCAGGAACGAGAACAAGCGCACCAGTCCACGCGCCACCACGCCATTGACGCCAATCACAGCGTCAGCAGCTCCAGTGCGCGGAACTCTTGTCGCTCCAGGTCACGACCTTGGCCAGATGTACGTTCTTCTCGCGAATGGTCTTGAGCGCGATGGCTTCCGCGCCGGCGGCATCACGCATCACGCTCCGTCTGTGTGTGAAGCAGCAGTGTCAGCACCTGCAGAAAAGTCGCAATGCTGTCCCGCTGCGCCCAGTGACTGTCGGTGCCAATGCGCTCGGGCTAGGCCAGCAGCAGTGGCTCCAGGAGCGGGTGGGTGTCGAGCAGCAGAGGGCAGTGTGCTCTCTGTCTGCAGCACTTGGGCAAGAGATGCGAGCGCATCGTCCAGGGGCTGCTTAGAGCGAGCAGGAACTGGTGCAGCACCACTACTTGGGAGGACGCCATCGCTGTCTCGTGGGACCACACACACGCAGCGCAGAGGACTGAGCTACGTCTCCCGCGGTGGAAACCTCGCGGAACGTGACGAGCCTGTGAGGACTCGCTCGAAGGCGGCGCCGATCCCATCTGCTAGTCCTGCGTATTGAACTGAGTTGGTAATACATGTGAGCTTGTTACTACATTAACATAAAGAGCAAAAACATGCTACTCAATCGGAGTCAGTTTCTGACATATCCGTCTCGTCCGACTCGAGATCGGCCACAGACTGGGCCCGTGAAGCACTTCGAAATCGCCTTCATATGCTTGAAATAGTAGCTCTATAGGCGGGATGTGGGTCGTGTGGAGCAGCTGCTCGACAAGGTTGAGGATGTTCGCCTCCGTGAAGCCATCCTCATCAGCCGTATTCAAATGGGTGTTGACACACCTGTACGTTACGCTCTGCGCCGCCGCTTGCTGCATATCGGCAGCTGTTAGAGAAATTAGTAAGACAATTTGTGACGTGTCAAAACAAACGAGCAACTTACATTTAACCGCCTCGCTTCAATGGTCGCTTGGTTGCCGACTCGGACAAAGTTGTTGCGCATGTCGATCGGGTTCGCGGTCTCCGTGAAGTCCAGCAGTAATCTCTCATCCCGTGCAGCATCGGTCGGACAGAACTTCTTGATCTGGCGTGTAACGTAATCGCGCTGACCCGCAATGTACCGGATGATCCGACAGGTTGGATGGTCGGGCAGCACGACGACAGCGATTCCGTGAACCTTCGTAGTCGAGCGCGGGTCAAGGGTTCGCTTCCGCGTGTTCGCAATCAGCTCTTGGCGGAGAGTTTGGATCTGCTCCATCAGTGCCTGCTTGGAGTCTCTGTGTGCGTCGAGCAGCTGATCGAGTTTGGCCTTGGTCTGTCTGGCTGAGGCGCGCACCGTACTTTCGAGCTTGTTGGTCGAGGCGCGCACCGTGCTTTCGAGCTTGGTGATGGTTTGTCGCAGCGCCACTTGATCAGTGTGCAGCTGGGCGTTCTGGTCGCGAATCAGTCTGTTCTCTGCTTCCAGGACCGCATTGCAGCTGAGTGCGGCGGCGAGTTGATGCTGTAGTTCCTCCATCTTCGCGCGTTCCTTTCTGAGGGTGGAGCTAAGTCGTTCATATACCGGTTTTTTCGTTAAGAAACCGGTTACGAGAAGAACGCCAGTCGCCTGATTGAAAAACCTTAGTTTTAAAGTTATGAGCATAGGCTGCACACTAAAGCATTGGATGCAGCTGGTCTGCTGACACATGATATGTGCTCTTCCATTGAGAGCAAGCGTCCACTGCTATTTGTAGTATTTTACTGGTAGTGCTCCTGCCCAGGAGTACGGGAAGCCCACAGAGGATTTATTCGAGGACAAGCTTTAACTTGATTAAAGTATCGCGTGGAATTCTATAAAAAAAGTAGCACCAACATATGGAGGTAAAGTGTGGTTTATTATTTTATATACAATAGTGAAAAAGTAAGGTGTTGTTGCATAAACGAGCCTGCAGATGTAGTCTGAATCCATCACATGGGGTTATGGGTATCTGAATCCATCACGTGAAGGTGAGTGGTGATGGAGTTTGAGAGGTGCGGATTTAGCCTATAATGGCAGAATTGAGAGGTGCGATTCGAGTTAGAGAGTAAGAAAGTGTATGCGGAGACATAGCAGTGTGTGAGTTTAGCAGGATAAAGTGTGACTCTATCTCTTAGCGAATCCGAAAGGTATGTATTTGTACTGATAGTGCTGTACATCGATTGTGAATGCATGGCACTGCTGCAGTGCGTCGCTATTGTAAGTATGGCAGTCGGTGGGCTTACATTAGCGACGCGCTGCAGCAATGATATGCGTTCACAATCGTTGTGTTAGCCGTCTCTCCAAATTGGCGGTCAGGTATGTCGCGATCAGCATCACGATCGCGGGTCTGGAGCGCTTCACGTTTGTCTGCGACCCTGTCATGGGCGATCTGGGCAAGCTCTACGTGCCCAAGAAGTCGGTACGTCCAGCATCTGCTGCAGCTAAGACCAGAGATTGTGGCTCTGTCTGTTGCTACAGTGGACGTGTATCGCTCCAAGGTCATTCCCATAGTCACGTGCTCACGCCCAACCAATTCGAGTGAGAGCAGCTGGTGGAGCGGCCGCTCAAGATCGTGGCCGATGCGCCGCAGGCCTGCAAGCAGCCGCACCGCATGAACCCCAAGGTCGTAGTCATCAGCAGCTTCATCGAGACCATGGCACAGTTGGAAGACAAGCCCAGCGAACTCGTGGTGATCGGCAGTCAGGTCGTGTCCGAGAGCCTCTGCGAGCAGTACGAGCAGCGCGTGCCCTGGATCGACAGCTACTACACGGGCACGGGCGATCTGTTCGCAGCGCTGCTGCTCGCGTGGCTCAACTGCCTTCTCCACGACTTCCAGCGCGTGCTGGAGAACGTGCTCTCGACCATCCAGGCCGTGCTCAAAATCACGCTCGAGCTGGGCGGCCGCAACTGCGATCTCAAGCTCATCCAGAGTCGCCACGTGATCGCCGACCAGACCGTAAGTCTCCACGCCGGCGCCATCACCGCGCCGCTGCGCAACGTCTGGATCGACCTGGACGTGCTGCTGGCCACGGATCTGCTGCAGGCGCACACATACTGGGCCCAGCGACTTGCTGCCGACGGATCTGGCGGCCGTCTGAGCATGGTGCAGGCGAACGTGCAGGAGATTGCGTCAGCTGTTGGCGGCTGGGACCGCGTTCTGATCCTCTCGCGTGTCTCTGAATCGTCCACCCACCATCTGCTGCAGCAATGGGACGACGACCTGGCGTAATCACGGTTTCCACACGGTCAAGGCGGCGGCGGCTTCGTGCTCTAGCCACGCAGGGGCTGGGCGCCTATCTGCATGCCGCGCTTCTTATAGCGTTGAGTAGCGCGGGCGAGAAGGAGCCCACGATCGCGCGCTTGACCGGAGACGAGCCTGAGACGTTGGCTCCCGGAACCTGCATCCGCTTTCATTTTCTATCATTGGTCTAAACTCCGCGGCTTTCCATCAGTCAATTTGACGACCATCTCTCCAGGGCCTTCGCGAACACGCAGGTTCGGGGCAAGCTCGGAGAGGCACGAGGCACGAAGAAAGATATTCGTCGCGCCGGAGTCAAGGAGGGCGCGTAGTAGACGCCGCGCGCCGGCCACGTGGAGGCTGAGAATGATCAGCCTCGAGTCACCGCTGGAAGTGGTAGCATTGAATTGTGCGAATAGCGCAAGGGCATCAAAGGTCGGGCTGCCACCGGAGGAGCCGGACCTACAGTAGGAAGCCCCGCTCCCACTGGGTTTCCACTTTTTTTGAGCCCCAGGCGAACCGGCAGCGGATGTGTCCGCTGTCACCACATTCGCAAGGACCGGAGCTGGGGCGCGACACTCTGCCGCGCGATGCCCGGGTTCTTGACAACGGAAGCAGGTCGTTTGCGTCTGACTGCGACCGCCGCGACCACCACGTCCGCTCCAACTTCTGCTGCGGTTTGCAGCCGCAGCCTCGATCGTATCGAGCTCCATCGGCTCGGGCGCATTCGCCCGAGACTCATACGACATGGGCTTCGCGTACGAGGACGATACCGTATAGTCTTCGCGGAGCGCAAAGGCGAAAGCCTCTTCCAGGGTCTTCGACCCTTCGCGCATGCCGAAGATGAAGACATGGATGCGCTACACCGCCGCGAGGCGGTGTAGCGCATCCCACTTGAACGTCGTGAGGTGGGGGAAGTCTGAAAACTCAAGAACATCGCCCGACGTGGAGATGTCACTCATCTTGACGTTGGAAGGACCATGAAGTGCTACCAGGTGTAACGGGCCAGGTGCGCCGTTACTTACTTACACGTAAGCGCCTACCTACTAATGCAAAGGCGCACTGAGTGCACCTGATAATGCAACGGGGATCGCCCCGTTATATTTTAAAGGTAGGGTGATGCTGTCATCGCCATGCTGGCCCATCTCAGCGAGGACGCACAGCAGGCGACTGCTCGCGCATTCCCGCTCAAGGAGGAGCGCACTCAAGTCCGAGAACTGAAGGCCGCGACAGAGTCGTGGGCCGCTCCGACCCCACGCGCCGAGACGCTCAACTCGCCGTCAGCGCCTTCAAGGGAGAAGGCGAACCGCTCTTTCGATGACTAACGGAATTAGACATCGCGATCACGGGGCGCGACATTGTCGAGCCGTCTCTTTAAGTGTAGTTTGCTATGTCCGTGCTCGGTGGTCGAGTCCGGACTTGGGCCGACGGATGCAAGATTGCCGATCCGCATTGCTTTTCGTCCTGCGAGGAGTTCAAGCATTATCTCCGCCTCGCGTTCGAGCCGCATAAGCCCCAATTTCGGCCCAGAGCCGAGTTTCTTGCTCTCCGTCAAGTACAGCAAGATATCCACTTGTACGCTCAGCGTACGAGATACCTCGTGTCAAGTATTGTGACAGAGCCTCTGGCACAAGAGACGCAGGTCGTCATCTTCATGACTGGACTCAACGACCGTCAGGTCAAAAAGTATCTTTTCCGAGAGTACCCACGCACGCTCGAGGATGCGATCGCACTCGCGACCCAAGAAGACTTCAGCCTAAACCAAGCCCGGCTGCACATCGGATCAGCCAGTCCCTGCGCACCACGATGATGACCGCCACAAAGAAGCGTCGGTCCAAGAAGATGAGACTCTCGCAGGCATGTAGACCTGCATGATCCAGTTAATAATACCGCCACTCTCCGAACCCTGCGCTAAGTAACATGTGGCTACGAAGTCACATAATAAAGTTGAATCCTCCCAGCAGACAGCTGTGAGCTCGGGAGATCCCGTGCCGCCGATGAGACCCTGCGCGAAGTCGCATGCATCAGTTATGCATGACGATGATGAAGAGAAGCATGCGCCAATGAGGTTGCGCATGAACGAGAAGATGACTGTCCGCTTTCAGCCAAATGCTGCAAGCGTCGACAAAGATGCGCGCGTGCTTGATGAGCCGCGAGCGCAAGAGAAGAGCATCGACAGCAATTGTGGTAAAATGGGTGGCAGTTTTTTCTACCAATCAGACGGCCAGTGGTTGAGCCCGGTTCAAGGCGTTTACAAGTCTCAAGGCTGGCCCGGTTAAGGACTTAAGGGGCCGATCACGGGCTGAACCGACCGCGTAGTTCATAGTGGCAGTGATCTTACCGGTATACCGATATACCGATATCGCACTTTGTGCTGTTCCGGTATCAAGAATTAGGCAATACCTCATACCGGTTCAAAGAGGAGCGTACTGATTCATACCGGTTCGGATGTAACGACGGGACAGAGGCCGGAAGAGGCGTACAAGAGTCCGGCTGAGATCCAGAGAATCCGGTGGATCTTTCAAGGAATCTGGGCTACTGAAGGGTCGGGAAGAAGGCTTAGCAGTTAAGGGGCGAGAAAGGAGTTTCGTAACGAACGAAGGGACATCTACGACTTTGTATGGATAGGGAGAAGGGCGTTTAGGAAGGTTTAAATGGTTATATAGTTATCGATTTGCGCTCTTCTGCACAAGTGTCCCTTCGTCTTCGAGAGCAAAGTGGCCGTTAGCCTTTGTGATAGCTCAACCCCAAGACCCGTGCCCGGAACTTAAAGCACGTTAAACGGATCAAGGCGAGGCCGGTCGAGTTCAATCTCCCGCCTCATATCAAGGCAAGGCGCGCTTGGTGACCAGATTCGCCAGCGCAAAGGCTCCCAGTGAGCTTCAAGAATCCACGGAAGACTGTTCTTCGTCCGTGCGCGTTTTGTGGGCTGGGATTCACGACCCCAGCGAGGAAGACACCAGCGGTACCGGTGAGTTGAAGTATCCTCGGCCGATCCACCCGCGATCCCCACTCCATCAGCGGCCAACGAAACCGGTGAAGGCGGCTTAGGTGCCGTCTACACGCCTGGTGACTCCACAGATTCCGATAACAAGGAATTCTGATCGGACGTTTTATGGCAGCAATGTTGGCGAAGAGAAAACCGAAGCGTCGCGCATCGAGACTATAAATCTAAAAAACACCAAGTCCCACAAGGACGGCGACATCTGCGACCAGGAGGCGATGCTCATGACCAACACCTAGCAGAGCACGGTGCCACCGGAGCGTTGCATTCGGTCTCGGACATAGACTCTCTCACATCCGTGGGCCAGGAGATGTTGCAGACCCAACTTTGCTTTGAGGACAACTCGTCGGAAGACGACGACAGCGGCGACAATGACGACAATATTCCTCAAGGTGCGCACGATCAAGGGTTTGCGTCGACTGAACCATACTACATGAGCGACTAGGACGCAGGCAAGCGAGGCAGTGTTCCCAACTTCTTAAGGCTCTGCTTTACACGCAGAAGGTCGCCGGTTCAAACCCGGCCGTTGATACATTTTCGCACACATCCCGTCACTACCCAGCACGAAACGCTGCTGACTGCCATTGCAACCGTCGCTGTGGAATCCTCGAGTACGAACAGATTC
>JAADVQ010000306.1:0-17048 GCA_023335835.1 Elongisporangium senticosum
GGTTGACAGATCGCAGCAGGTAAGACACAAAGCCAACAGTTCACCAAGAGGAGCTATCATACGCACCAGGATCTGGCGGTTGATCATGCAGGACGTGAGCATCTTCTGCAGCTCAGCCGAGTCCTCATGACCAGCGGGCGATGCCCCCGGGCCGTCGTTGCGCGTGAGGAACATCGTGATTTCATGGCCCGCTCTGCGCGTTAGTGCGGGCCCTTCTTTAATGTCCGCCACACTATATACAGTCAGGACAAGGGATGGTTCATCTCGGCTCAACTCGCAGTCGTCACCAACACATCACGTTCATGAGCAATACAGTATCGAACTACTATCCAGCAGATTGTTGGTGTACCCATGATTCAAACGACGGAAGGCCTTGATCGTGCAGGTACATCGTTTGGTTGAGTTGCTCCGTGTGACTGCTCAAGACTTGTTGAACAAGCGGACTCTGTCGAATCGTGGTCATGTCGATCCAATCGCGCACATAGCTTGAGTCCTCAAACGTGTAAATGCGATCCAGTTTCTCGATCCCGTTCACGAGCATCACCATCTGAACCGTGATTTGTGTTGCAAGGAACGTGTCAGTTGCCACGCATCGGCCAAACAAGATATTCTGGCACAAGCTCGATGATGTGTGCCTTTCACGCCGACTGGAGCGACTGCGTACGGCTACCGATAAGCGATACAGCAATTTGGTGATGACGGAAGCTCGCTGGTTGGATCAGTTGCCTAGACCTGAACTGCATGAGTCAAGCGATGAACCTTGTGGGTTCTTGGCACTCAGTCGAAATGGCCAATGTTGCTTGGCACTGCTCGAATCAACTTGCGGTTTCCTTCGTGGACGCCACGAATGCAATGTATTCCCTTGATTTCCCATGCGCTTATCAGTGTGAATAGCTGGTCAGCTCTCGTCGTGGTCTTGTCGCCAATGAAAAGTGTGCTAAAACATCTCCTTGGTATATTTCAAGCGTGCTTTCAACTCCGGTCCATCATCAGGACAATGTGTTGATGCCCAGATGCAGCAGATCCTGCACCGTGATCGTGTGGGGGTACACCAACAACGCCGTCTGCTGCACAGTTGTATCGCTCAGCTTGAAGATGTACAGGTTCTTGTGTCGTACGCGAATGAGTTTCATGAGCAGGATATCCCAAATGTCGTTGGCCTGCACCAGGAACTTCTTGTTCACGATCAGGAATCCTGCGGCGTAGATGCCGTCGGCTGATGCGAACTTCATGCCCTTGATGAACACGTAGTCGTCGTAATCGGAGAGCATGCCGTACATGGCTTCAAGATGTGCACCTGTGGCCAGTTCAAAGTTGGTGAACGCACTCTTGTGTAGCACTGTCATGGCTTCTCTCGGGTCTGTTCCCTTCGAGGGCGTGTGCGACCGTTGGATCGAAATGAGTTTTGGGTGGAAGCGCCAGTAGATCTTTCGGACGATGATAAAGAGCATGATCACTGGTATGGTTGTAAAAATCGGAAGCAGAACGTAAAACATCAGTCGGAGAGGGTACCATTTGATCTCGTATGGAGACCTCAGCTGCATTGGCGACAGCGATGAGGACTGAAGCTCCTGTTCAGCGTTTTGAATGGCAATCTCCTTGATGGACGCCACAAGCGACGGAGAGATCTGGATGATACTCGCGCGCAAGAAGAAACTGGCCATCAACATACTGAACATGATGCCTCCGTCAATACGCTCTTTCGTGGCTTTGCCAAAGTACCCAGCCCAAGTCGCGACGAGGTGGACAACGTCTAATCGCATGGGCTCTGTGAAGCTGTAGATCGTGTCTAGCCGCGTGACTTGGTGCGCATCTTGAAGGCAGAACTCGAGCAATTCCCAAAAGTCAGTGAAATACCAGAACAACAAGACAACGACGCCACGCACAAGAAACGCCTTTGCTGAAGGCACAGTTATGTCGCCAGCCCAGATTTTTCCTTCTTGTGATGAGCGATACAAGACCAAACTCAGCTGACAGAGATGGCCGATAATAAACACGCCGAGTGCCGTATCAAAGATGTGCACCCACGCCCAGGTATTCAAGACGAAGCTCTTGGTGTTCCATCGCCATCTTGAGATGGCATCCATGGGTTTATCTTCAAGCAGCCAGCGCTGTTGCTTCAAATTGAAATGCTCGGTCAATTTTTTGAGGTAAAACCCGGAGCGATGCGTTGTCTCCACCAACTTGCTCAGCTCGTGCGTCGGATTCCGTGGGATAGATCGAAACGCCATGACATTTTTGGAATCACTGGAGACAAAATCATAGACCTGAAAGTCCAATTCAAAGTACGGATACCCAAGCGACAAGATGAAATGGTGATCGACGTGTTCAGATCGTAGATCGTTGATCCAAGCGAGTGACGCCACCGCTACAGAGCCCACTTGGGTCTCACTGTGAATCCAGTATTCCTGAATCGCCAGAGCCAATGTGACGATATAAACATCTTCTGGGGCGATTCTGCTGCGCGTGAGAAAGTGGAATTTGCTTCGAGTTGTGTCATTTGCCGTAATGGATCCAGATGCGCAATCCACAACAGGCGCAATGAGTTCAATATTGCTCATGAACGTGAGGTTGTAGGCTGCGCCGGAGACGACTGCGGAGTAAAGCGACCTGAGCCAGTCATTGCTGTAGATCTCTTGCTGACGAGATGTCAACGTTCCGCCGCAAGATTCAAACGAAGGAAGGCCTTGATCGCGCAGGTACATCGTTTGGTTGAGTTCCTCCATGTGGTTGCTCAAGACTTGTTCAACGAGCGGACTCTGTCGAATCGTGGTCGTGCCGATCCAATTGCGCACATAGCTTGAGTCCTCAAACGTGTAAATGCGATCCAGTTTCTCGATCCCGTTTACGAGCATCACCATTTGAACTGTGATTTGCATGATCATAAGTATATAGATAGCCGCAGCTATGAAAGCTCCAATCCGCCGTCCAAATAACACCTTCTGCCAACATGTCGCCTTGGCGCGTTTGGGCTTTTGGCTTCTAATTGCGACCATAGAGCTGATTTTGCTCTGGCTGGACCTGGAACCTGGAGCGGCATACGCAGCTGATGCGCGATGCATGGCGTTGATGTGGGGCGAAGGCAGGCAAAGAGCTGACGAACGTCGAACGATAACTAATTCGCCCTTCTCTCGGTGTGGAGTGATATATGAATAGGCGAAGACGGAGATACAAAATCTATGAATAGGCGAAGGTAGAGATACCAAGGTCTTGTCGGACATCGAAGGAACCGGAAACGATCGACCCGCAAACAAAAAAAACGCGAAGTGAGACCAAGAGCGAGGCCGCTCAGTTCACATTGCTTGAGTCTGACATTGCACAGTAAGGATTCTCTCGTGATACAAACGTTGACCACGTTTGGAAGACCACTGAGTTCATCAAGACGCGATCCCTTTGCGGATGACGAATATGCAAAGAGTCAGGCGCTTTCCACTTCCTGACTGAAATTTAATCGCTCGCAATCAGAAACTCACATCTCCTTTCAATGGATTGGATACCCTGAATAACAACAAGATAACGATTGAATTCGTGAAGCAGTGAGAGACGATAATGATGACAACTCGCATTCACCCATTTGAAAAACAAGAAATCAAGATGGATTTTTTTCAAGTCAAACGATTATCGTTCCCGACTGTCATGACAATGTGCTAGTCCCCAGGTGCAGCAGATCCTCAATGGTGATCGTGCCGGGGTACACCAGCAATGCCGTCTGCTGCACAGTCGTGCCACTTAACCTGAAGATGTACAGGTTCTTGTATCGAACACGAATAAGTTTCATGAGCAGGATATCCCAAATGTCATTGGCTTGTACGAGATATTTCTTGTTGGCGATTAAAAAGCCTGCGGCGTAGATGCCATCAGCTGATGCGAACTTCATGCCCTTGATGATGATGTAGTTGTCGTAGTCCGAGAGCAACCCGTACATGGCTTCAAGACGTGCACCCGTGGCCAGCTCGAAATTGGTGAACGCACTCTTGTGGAGCGCCAAGACTTCTTTGGTCTCTGTTGCCTTGGATGGTGTTTGTGAGCGACGAACGGGTATAGATTTTGGATAGTAATGCCAATAAATCTTACGGATGAACACAAAGAGGACAACCAACGGCACAGGCGTGAGAATTGGGAGCAAAACGTAAAGTATCAACCTGGTTGGGTATTTTTTGATTGCATATGGAGCTCGCAGCTGCATGGGCGAGAGCGATGAGGACCTAAGCTCCTGTTGCGCGGTCTCAATGGCCAGCTCTTTAATTGATGCAATGAGCGACGGAGAAATCTGCATGATATTAGCCCGAAAAATGAAGCAGAACGCCGTAATAAAAAACAGGATCCCGCCATCGATGCGCTCTCTGGTGGCCTTTCCAAAGAACCCAGCCCAGCTGCCGAAGATGTGAAGCACATCGAATCGCATGAGTTCCGTGAAGCTGTAAATCGTATCGAGTTGGGTGATTTGATGCGCGTCTTGCAAGCAAAATTCTGTCACGTCCCAAAAGCCAGTGAAGTACCAGAAAAAGACCACGACAGCCCCGCGTGCTAGAAATGGCTTGGATGTGGGCACAGTTCCGTCCCCGGCCCATAGCTTTCCTTCTTGCATTGTCCGATAGAAGACCAGATTCAGCTGCAGAAAATGGCCGAAAATGAACAGCCCTAAGATGGTGTCAAAGATGTGCACCCAAGCCCAGGTGTTTCTGATGAAGCTCTTGGTCTTCCATCGCCATCTTGAAATGATGTCGATAGGATCGCTGTCAAGCACCCAACTCTGCTGTTTAAAGTTGAAATGTTCAGTTGCCCCCTTGTAGTAAAAACCGGATCTGTGCGCTGTCTGCACCAACTTGCTGAGTTCTTGCGTCGGATTCCTTGGGATCAATCGAAAGTTCTGCATATTTCGGTCATCAATTGAGAGAAATTCAACCACTCGAAAGTCGAATTCGAAATACGGATATCCAAGCGACAGGATGAAATAATGGTCCACATGACTGGATTGCAGATCGCTGATCGTAGTCACTGATGCAACAGCAGCCGAACTCATTT
Source organism: Elongisporangium senticosum (assembly GCA_023335835.1). Taxonomy (NCBI): domain Eukaryota; phylum Oomycota; class Peronosporomycetes; order Pythiales; family Pythiaceae; genus Elongisporangium; species Elongisporangium senticosum. Next base: position 5,026 of record JAADVQ010000306.1, read on the forward strand.
GGGTCTCATTATGGATCCAATACTCTTGAATGACCAGAGCCAGTGTGATCATACTGATCTTGTCTGCATCAGCTTCATCACGAATGAGATAGTGGAATTTACTTCGAGCTGTATCATTTTCCACCACGGACGCTGACATGCAATCCACCACTGGTACAATGAGCTCACTACTGTTCAGAAACGAGAGGTTATAGGCTGTGCCAGTGACGATGGCTGAATAGAGAGACCGCAGCCAGATATCACTGTAGATTCCTTGTTGGCGCATTGTTAGACTTGTACAAGGTTGAAAGGAAGGATGATTGTGGTCGTGCAAGTAAAGAGTCCGATTGATCGGCTCTGTGTGTCCTCCCAAGGCTTGCTGGACAAGCGGACTCTGCTGAATCGTTGTCGTGCCTACCCATTGACGTATATTGAGCGAGTCATCAAACGTGTAAGTATGAACCAGTTTTTCAGTCCCGTTTGCCAATAAAACCATTTGCACTGTGATTTGTATCGCCAGGAGAGTGTACGTGGCTCCAGCTCCAAAGGTCGCGATTCGTCGCCAAAACAAAATCTTCTGCCACAAGGTGGCCTTGGAGCCAGGTTTCACTCGCTTGTTTGGTTTGACGGAGACCACAGAGCTTGTTGTCCTGCCTCGACTCGTCATCGTGCTAGCGATAACTTGGTACGCAGCTGAAGAGCGATGCATCAAGCCACCAGGAGTGACGGAGGATCGATGGCTCTGGTTTGCCGCCATGATCCAGATCCAATCGTGACGCAATTTCGGTCTGCTCCGAAAGACAACTATTGGTGAGCACCAATCCGTTTGACCTATGAATAGCTAGCTGCATTCGGAAATACATTCACACTTGTGAATTAAGCAGACGTTGCTTGACTGGGCAAATTAGGACCAAATCATTCTATTCTCGCTTCAGACCCTGTATTGATTTCGTTTTGAGGCAGAGATTTGCTCACTTTAATGTACAGGATATGTATGCTGCTTCTATCAGCCAGTGTGCTTGAAGATGCTTCGTATGAATTCAAGAGGGGGCGAGTTGGGTCATTTTGAGAGTGGCGAGAAGGCGGGGAAATCGCTAAAACTCGAAACTATTCCTTGATCTATCGGAGAGGAATGGCTGGCGTAGAGAACGAGGTTCAGCTCAAAAGCCTGACAGTGGTCACCTTTGTTTAAGACAATATACTGGTGCCCAGATACAGCAGATCCTGCATCGTAATCGTTTCGGGGTACACTAACAAGGCCGTCTGCTGCACAGTCGTGCCACTCATCTTGAAAATATACAGGTTCTTGTGTCGAACACGGATGAGCTTCATGAACAGGATATCCCAGATGTCGTTGACCTGGACGAGGTACTTTTTGTTCGCGATCAGGAATCCTGCGGCGTAGATGCCGTCGGCCGATGCAAACATCATGCCCTTGATGATGATGTAGTTGTCGTAGTCCGAGAACAAGCCGTACATGTTCTCCAGACGTGCACCAGTTGCCAGCTCAAATTGCGTGAACGCGCTCTTCTGCAACGTCATGGCATCTCTGGGATCTGAAGCCGCTGAAGAACCATTCGTGCGTTGGACGGGAATCATTTTTGGGTTGTAGTACCAGTAGATTTTACGGATGATAACGAACAGCACGACCAGCGGCACGATCGGGAGTGTAGGAAGAAGAACATACAGCATGAGTCGAACCGGGTACTGCTCAATAGCGTACGGCACCCGAAGCTGCATGGGCGAGAGGATCGAGGATTTCAGCTCCAGTTGTGCATTCTGAGCAGCCAGGTCCTTGATTGATGCAATCAGCGAGGGGGACAACTGAATTATATACCCACGAAAAATGAAGCAGGTTAGAAAAATGCCATACTGAATGCCTCCATCGATGCGCTCTTTGGTGGCTTTGCCAAGTAGTGCGGCATAAGTGGCAACGACGTGGCTCAAATCATACCGCATGAGCTCTGTAAAGCTGTAAATCGTGTCGAGACTTGTGATCTGATGCGCATCTTGCAAGCAGAACTCGGTCAATTCCCAAAACCCCGTGATGAACCAGAACAGGAACACGACAAGCCCGCGCATCATAAACGGCTTGGCCATCGGCATAGTCAAGTCGCCGGCCCAGAGTTTTCCCTCTTTCATGGTTCGATAAAACACCAGGAATAGCTGAATCATGTGGCCGAACATGAAAAAGGCAATAGCGGTGTCGAAAATATGCACCCAGGCCCAGGTGTTCTTGATGAAGCTCTTAGTCTTCCATCGCCATGTCGAGATCGCCTCCATTGGCGTGCTCTCAAGCAGCCAATTCTGCTGCTTGAAATTAAAGTGCTCGGTCGCACTCTTGTAGTAAAACCCTGACTTGTACGTGGTCTCCACCATTTTGCTTAGTTCGTTTGCCTGATTTCTTGGAACGGATCGGAATTGCTGGTTATTGGATGCATCACTGGAGACGAATTCGTACGCTTGAAAGTCGAATTCAAAGTACGGATACCCAAGCGACAGGATGAAATGGTAGTCGACCTGATCGGATTGAAGATCGCTGATTGACGTCAATGACGCCACAGCAGCGGAGCCGATTTGCGTCTCATTGTAAATCCAATATTCTTGAATCGACAAGGCTAGCGTGAGCACGTGGACGTTGTCGTGGTTAGCTACATCACGGGTGAGAAAGTAAAACTTGCTTCGAGTAGTGTCGTTTGTGGCAATAAATGCGGACGTGCAATCCACGACAGGCGCAACCAGCTCTTTGTCGGTTAGAAACGTCAAATTGTAGGACGTGCCTGCGATGACTGCTGAATACAGCGACCGCAGCCAACTATCACCGTAGATCTCTTGCTGACGTGAGGGCAGACCTGGACATGGCTGAAACGTAGATAGGGCGTCTTGGCGCAAGTACAGCGTTCGATCAAGCGGCTGTGTGAGGTTTCCCAGTGCCTGCTGAACAAGTGGACTCTGCCGAATCGTGGTCGTACCGATCCATTTGCGCATACGGACTGAGTCATCGAGCGTGTAGATGTGGACCAGCTTTTCAAACCCGTTTACCAGCAAACCCATCTGCACCGTGACTTGTACCCCGAAGATGTAGTACACGGCCCCAGCAACGAAGCATACGATTCGCCGTCCAAATAGGAATTTTTGCCACAATGTCGACTTGGATTTGGCTTTGGCCTTGGTTAGTGTGCCTTTGACGGCGACCATGGGATTGAATTTCGCTGGGCTTTTAATGCTGTCGTAGGTGCTTTGAGTTTGATTCATGACCAAATCGACAGGATATTAACCTGGGCAGAAATGGCGACCTGGCGACAGCGTGCTATTCGAGAATGACCTGAAGGCCTGGAATCCCCAGGATCAACCTCGCAAACCTCTATGAATAGAAATACCCAGCCACGCACCGCGCTGGCGTTTTAACTTCATTTTAAGAACAGGTTTTCCGCCCTCTCTGGGCTGACATCATGGCCGTGGTATCAGAACGAGAGAGACCCATTCATTGGGCACAAGATTCCTCAGCGGCTATCATTTCTCCGCCTTGAAAAGATGGATGGCCGAGTTCGGACAAGTAGAGAGTTTGTTTGATCGGGTATGTGTGAATAAGCGGACTCTGTCGAATTGACCCATTCTCACACATCCAGGCGACGAAGTCATTTTGCTAATGTGGCGAATGATACAACGTTGGACGTAGCTCGAAGGTATCAAATGGACCTACATTGGGATGATTCATCCGGATATTGGTGGCTCTGCCTGCTAGGCGTTTTTCTTTGTGTTTCGTCAAGGTTGTTTGGACTTTACAGATCGTTATCAATAGAAAACCTTTGATGAATAGAGAACGGTCGACTGGTACCACACGTAGCTTTCTCTCAAGACAGTATACTGATGCCCAGATGCAAGAGATCATGGATCGTAATCGTGTCAGGGTACACTAGTAAAGCCGTTTGCTGTACAGTCGTCCCACTTAACCTGAAGATGTACAGGTTCTTGTATCGAACTCGAAGGAGCTTCATGAGCAGGATTTCCCAAATATCATTGGCCTGGACCAAGAACTTCTTGTTGACGATCAGAAAACCTGCCGCGTATATCCCATCGGCCGATGCGAACTTCATGCCCTTGATAAAGATGTAGTTGTCGTAGTCGGACAGCAACCCGTACATGGCTTCAAGGTGAGCACCAGTAGCAAGCTCAAAATTAGTGAACGCGCTCTTGTGCAGCACCGAGATTTCTTTGGTCTCTGTTCCCTTTACTGACGGCGTATGTGAGCGGTGGACGGGAATCGACTTTGGATAGTAACGCCAGTAGACTTTGCGGATTATGACGAAGACCATGACCAGTGGCACCGGCGTGAGCGTGGGAAGTAGAACATACAACATGAGCTTTACTGGATACTGCTCGATTGCATATGGCGCTCGAAGCTGCATGGGCGAGAGTGGTGAAGACCTGAGCTCTTGTTGCGCGACCTGAATGGCCATTTCTTTGATGGATGCAATAAGAGATGGGGAAATCTGAGCGATGTGTGCCCTAAATATAAAGCTGAGCAGCAATAGCCCAAAGAGGATTCCACCGTCAATGCGCTCTTTTGTGGCTTTGCCAACGTACCCCGCCCAGCTCATGACGATATGGATGATGTCAAATCTCATGAGCTCTGTGAAACTGTAGATCGTGCTAAGCTGTGTGATTTGATGCGCGTCTTGCAAACAAAACTCGAGCAGTTCCCAGAAGCTGGTGAGATACCAAAAGACCACAACGACAGCTCCACGAGCTAAGAACGGCTTGGCCGTGGGCACAGTTCCGTCGCCCGCCCAGACCTTCCCTTCCTGTATCGTTCGATAGAGCACCAAGTTCAGCTGGATGAAATGACCGAAAACAAACAAACCAAAGGCAGTGTCGAAGATGTGCACCCACGCCCAAGTGTTTCTGATGAAGCTTTTGCTCGTCCATCTCCACACTGAGATCGCATCGATAGGATCGCTTTCAAGAAGCCAGAATTGCTGCTTGATGTTGAAGTGCGAATGTTTGAGGTAAAAGCCCGATCGGTACGCTGTTTGAACCAACTTGCTGAGTTCGTGGGTCGAATTCTTTGGGATCGATCGAAATTCCTGGACATCGTGCGCGTCGGTCGGCAGACGTTCAAAAGCTTGAAAATCGAACTCAAAATACGGATAACCAAGCGACATGATGAAATGGTGATCGACATGGTCAGATTGCAGGTCGTTGATTGCACTCACGGATGCCACAGCAGCTGAGCCTACTTGATTCTCATTCGGGATCCAATATTCCTGGACTGCCAGATACAGCGTGAGTATGTGGACATCATTTTTATCAAATCTGCCATGTGTGAGAAAGTAAAACTTGCTTCGGGACATATCATTCGCCAGAATGGATGCCGACATGCAATCCACAATTGGTGCAATGAGTTCGTTGTCGTTCAGGAACGTGAGATTATAGGCTACGTCAGTGGTGACCGTCGAATAGAGAGACCTCAACCAACCATCACTGTAGATTTCTTGCTGGCGCATCGTGAGCCTTCCACAGGGCTGAAATGAGAAACTGCCATGATCGTGTAAGTACAGCGTGTGGTTGAGTTGCTCTGTGTTTCCCCCCAAGACGTGTTGAATAAGGGGGCTCTGTTGAATCGTGGTCGAGCCGATCCATTTACGGATACCAATCGAGTCATCAAACGTGTATGTCTGGCTCAGTTTCTCATTTCCATTCACCATCAGAACCATTTGCACCGTGACTTGCACGGCCAGAATGGAGTACACGCCCCCAGCCACGAACGTCGCGATGCGACGCCCAAATAAAATCTTCTGCCACAAGGTTGCTTTGGTTGCAGGGCTTGGGCGCTTGGCTGATTTAACAGCGACTACAGAACCGCGTTTATCCTCTACCGCGTACGTCGCTGATACGCGATGCATCCAGGCCGTGGGCGATACACACAATGTCAGTGGACGATGGTCGGCTGCCGTGATTGCAGTGGACCTGGAAGATTGCCGGACTGGACGACCATAACGACCTAAGAATAGCTTTAAAGTGAAATTTAGTTGAGCTTGAGAGCTGGTCTTGCCTTGCCATTCTTTTTTGGAGCTTCGACCGGAAACCCGAGCAGTTCACAGCACGACTGTCGAGTGGCCAAAAGCACTTGCGGCTGCCTTTACAGGCACTACAAACTTTGGCCGCTTATTTTTCTGAATGATCGCCTGGGAGGCAGAGTAAAGCTCAAGAAACGCGGATTGATATATCTGTAGAGAAGTGTTCGGAGGCACCAAACTGGCCATATCTTCATATCTGAAGCTCCATAATCTTGGATACTCCACGAATCGAGTGCAGTATTTATTATTTCGTGAATGTATCACTGGCATACACATGCTCTTACAACGGTTCTTGATCAAGACAACGTGCTTCATTATTCAGCAGAGAAGCGAACGAATTTTTCACGATGACGCCCGTAGCGAATATCCCACACCGTGAAACCCAAGGCTGAGCACAGAACAGTGCCGATAGAGAATACAACCAGCGTCTCAAACTGACTGGGATCATGAAATATGATGCCCATGATGTGAATCAGCATGAAGAAAAACTGGTATGTGGCCGTCTGCATGGAATTGATCGCTCCTCGACGGTGCGCTTCGATCCACTCCTGCATGATCTGAGTTTCGGCCAGGTCGGAGCTCCAGAGCCACATACGAGAGACGGTCATGCATGTGAGCATGACATAATCTGACGTTCTGGACTCGCCATCGACGATGAAGAACAGGAGAATGGGCACAAGACAGAACCAGAACAACCAGATACTGACCACAGCCACACGTTCAACACGAACCATCCAGCTGAGCAAGTACGGGAAGACGACGGTACCAATCAGTCCGAAAAGCGCGCCAGCCCCACGACTCAGACCGAGCAGTGAATCGGGTACTCCACGCCATTTCAGATACGCAGTGTTCAAAGTTCCGCCGTCCAGAATGGTCATGTACAGTGCACAGTATGAAAAGCTGACGAGGAATACCGGATGACGGAGGTACTTCTTCCACATGGCCATGTAGGTTGCCAGATGGCCCTTGTGACTGGGCTTTGTGGCTACATGCTGTGCGTCCATGTCTTCTTCATCTTGCATATCTTTGACGGCAAGCTCCGGAACGAGGTCGTAGATGTCTTTGGTCATGAAATACTCCAACGGCGTCGAGATCAGATTCCAGATGCCCACAGTCGCAGCGCCGATCATGGCTCGAGACGTGGGGTCGTTGCCAGCAAAATCCATGATCACGCCGAACGCCAGTGGCGCCAGGATCTTGCAGCCCAGATCCAGCCTTCGCATGGTCGTGTTCAGCTCAGCTAGCGCAGTCGAGTCCTTCCTGGCGATCACAACGACCCAGTCCTTCTCAATACTCAAGGTCTGAGCATCGCTCAGCACTTGGCCGACGCCGCCACAGACCAGAGTACTGAGGAACAAGGCCAGGAGCTTGGGCGTCCATTCAGGTTTGTGAATGCCGTCGGCATTGGTCACGAGCAGGATCAAACCCAGGACCAATGAGCTCACGACGATCATGAAGTTCTCCAGCACGATGGCCCATCGCATGACCTTCCAGCGGTTCGTGGCGTCCAGATAGCGCCCCACCGACGGGATCGCGAAGATACAGGCCGCGTACATGGCCAACGCGAAGCAGGCGCTTGGGAGGAGCGTGTCCACGAAGACCTCCATGAACAGGATCGGGATGGCAAAGCCCCACATCCGGTCGCCCTACAAAGAGCGACAAGCTCTCTTAAGGGCAGATCAGCGAGCCCAAATGAATGCGATCTTACCCAAGCGGAGAGAAAATGGCTGGCGTAAAGATACATGCGGATACGCTGTGGCTCGGCTTGCATTGGCGCTTGAGGTTTCTTGTCTGCACCATCACTACAACACAGCAAGCAGTAATGAACACAGCGTCATAGTTGTAGAAGCACGTAGGAACGCACTGCAATCGCGAGTATCCGTCCACTGTGCGCACTATATCACGGTCTTTCCAGGCAGCAAGCAGACACAGCAGCACGGGCACCAGCGTCACGTAGCCGATGATCACAATCACGAGGTTGCTGGCGCGATCCAGCACACAGGCCTGCTCCACGTGCATCAGGCAGACTGGACAGACAGCGCGTGAGCCACACACACATATACAGACAGCACGGGGGTTGTGATTCGCACCTGTTCCGTCCAGCGCCAGCAGAGTGCCGGCCACCGCCAGCGCCAGACACACGAAGACCGTCGGCTCCGTCATGGTCTGCAAGATGTCGCATCCGCAGTGAGCTTCTTGCGTGGTCGGTGGTAGCAGCTGGATCAACCATCACTCTAGTGCCACCGACTGCGTGAAACACATGGGTTCAGCAGGGACCCCACGACTCCTGGAGTTGTGTAACCACTCCAGCGGGAATGAAGGTCCTCCGGCTCACTATCACTCACCCATTATCCAATCTGCAAGCAATGGAAGCGACCGTTGCTGTGTGTGTGGCCACGGCCGTGCTTGGCGCGCTTCTGGCGCTCGATGGCACAGGTGCTAGCGTCTGTCTCGCCTTCGCTGTGCTCTGAGCTCATACTGTGTGTGTGCTTAGCCTGCCTGGCCCACGTGGAGCAGGCATGCGTCTTGGATCGCGCCGGCAACATCGTCATGGTCATCATCGGTTACATGACGCTGGTTCCCGTGCTGCTCTGTCTGGTAGCTGCCTGGCAAGACCACAAACGAGCCAAGACGACTGGAGAAGCCTCGCGATTGCTGTACGTACCATATACCGAACCAGACCATGTGCTTGCTTCCTAATCATGTGTATGCTTCGCTTTGAATCGAAAGACCTGAGGCCAGCAGAGCGCCTGGACGAGTGCGCATGTATCTCTACGTCAGCCACTTCCTGTCTTCTTGGGTAAGCGCGCTTGCTCCAGGTCTGAAGACTGTCCACTCACTGCAACTGCCTCTTGCAGGGAGACAACATGTGGGCCTTCGCGATCCCGATCCTGTTCATGGACGTCTTCGTGGACACTCTGCTGCCCAGCGCGTGCTTTGCACTGGCCATGTACGCGACCTGCCTCGTCATGATCCCATCTGTGGGGCGCTATCTGGACGCCACGAACCGCTGGAAGGCCATGCAGTGGGCCATCGTGCTGGAGAACCTCATGATCGTTCTCAGCTCCGTGATCCTCGCTCTGATCCTGCTCGTGACCAATGCCGATGGCGTCCACAAGCCTGCATGGAGCTGGCAGCTACTGGCCTTGTTTGGCAGCATCCTGGTCTGTGGCGGCATCGGCCAAGTGCTGAACGACGCGCAGACGCTTGGTCTCGAACGCGACTGGGTCGTCGTGATCTCCGGCAAAGACTCCGGAGCGCTGGCCCATCTGAATACGAATATGCGCCGTCTGGACTTGGGCTGCAAGATCCTGGCGCCGCTGGTGTTTGGCATCATCATGGACTTTGCTGGAGAAAACCCCACGACAAGAGCCATGGTCGGAGCTGCGACCGTGGGGCTTTGGAACTTGATCTCAACGCCATTGGAGTACTTTATGACCAAGGATATCTACGACCTCACGCCTGCCCTGGCGATCAAGGAACAGCACAAGCAAGATCAGCACAAGGCCAGTGGTGACCAGGGCCACTTGGCCAACTACGTGAGCATGTGGAAGACGTACGTCAAGCATCCGGTGTTCCTCGTCAGCTTTGCCTTCTGCGCACTGTACATGACCATTCTGAGCGGCGGCGCGTTGAACACGGCCTATTTGAAGTGGCGCGGAGTACCGGACTCGCTTCTGGGCTTGAGTCGTGGTGCTGGAGCGATCTTCGGACTCTTTGGCACCGTCGTGTTCCCATGCCTACGCAGTTGGATGGGCCGCGTCGAGCGTGTGGCTGTGGTCAGCGTTTGGCTGTTCTGGTTCTGCCTCGTGCCCGTCCCTATCATCTTCATCGTGAGTGGCGAGAGCCAAATCTCGGACTACGCCATGCTGGCGTGCGTCACTGTCTCGCGTATGTGGCTCTGGAGCACGGACCTGGCCGAGACTCAGATCATGCAGGAGTGGATCGAAGCGCACCGTCGAGGAGCGATCAATTCCATGCAGACGGCCACGTACCAGTTCTTCTTCGTGCTGATTCAGGTCATGGGCATCATCTTCCATGACCCCCGTCAGTTTGAAATGCTGGTGATGGCCTCGCTAGGCATGGTGCTACTCTCGGCCGTGGGCTTCACCTTGTGGGACATACGCTACGGTCGCCATCGCGACAAGTACGTGCACTCGCCCGACTCGCCCTCAGGCTTGCGAGCGCTTTAAAGGAAAATAGAGCTAACGTTAGCCCAGACACTCAGGACTTCCACTGACAGAGTCATCTTGAGTCGTGATGTTTGATGAGGCATTCATGGCCTATGAGCGTGATGTAGGCAGGCACTGTGCCTTGGGATATGACACTTGGGCTCTTGGACTGACCGACGCGACAGTGTTTCAGTTCGGAACACCAACTGGGTGGACCAAAGCGAACGAAATGGAGTGATTGGGCGCATGAGCAGCACGTCGGATCTTCGCTCATTGATACAAATGTTGGCATAATCCATGTTACATAACTTAACGAAGACGACGCCTTTACAGTAGCAATGCATGGGTGGCATTTAAAAATGCCATCCATGTAAAGAAGGTCATCATGGATGGATGGAATGGATACCAATCGCATTCACTGTTGAAGCCGAAAGTTCCGTACAGTAGTATGCTTATAGAGAGGGCGACAATCCAAACACCACACAAATTTTGTGCATCGTCTTGCAAATCTCTCAGGTGGGCCAGCTGATCCCGTGGCTCTTTCTTTGACCCAACGTGAGTACAACAACAGACAGCCACGTTCAGTTTACCAATTCTCCAAATCACCTATAGTGAACACAAGCTATAAAAGTCTCAAAATCCGACTGTGGGCTTTTGTGGACATGTTACACGGCAGAGGAACTGGAGACACGCCCCACAATACAGTACACTAAAGTAGTACAGTGAGAGCGATACAAAGAAACCCCGTGATAAGTTGTGCGGACCCACTCGAGAGTCCAGTTTGAGTGAAACGACTGACCTGGCAGCCGAACGTTCGCAGCATAAATAGCGTCACTCGATCAACAAGCTTCGTCTGCCTGCAACGTTCGATATCAATGACGATCTGTTTCCCAAGCGTCCAGTCCGATCCGCTCATCTGCTTTGCATCACAGGTAAACGCTGTGGGGCTGACCACGCGTACAATTTAGCACGCATCCCGTTTGGACGACGCCGCTCTCTCTCATCCCGTGACTTTTCCATCAGCTTCCCTCCCATTTAATATGTGGATCTGGATGCGCAGGGTATACATTGTCGCAGGTCATACCCCTTGTCTTTCCATTGCTCTGTCTCTCTCTCTCGCGGTGTATGCTGTTCCGCAGGATTGAGCCAGTTTGGGCAGCTTTCCCGTGCCGATCAAAGCATTGCGCGCAGAAAAAAGCCTCAAGTGGTCAACGCAGCATACAAACTCCAAGATAAATGCAACAAAGTATGGAAAGGCTGGGCATGTGAAATCCCCCTCTCAACAGTAGCCTCTCGGGCCGTGTCCGCACACCTGGGCAGGCACTTTTCCAACTGGCCAAGACGTACGGCGGCGGTAGGCAGGAAGGCTCAGCTCCCTCCATCCGCATCGTCCGCCCTCTTCACGTTCGCTTGCTGCTTCCCGCGGCGCTCGAACGTACCGAACTAGTTAGCTAGCGTAGCACCTCTTCTGTGTCATGGTCTGCGTCCAGCGCATGCTGCAGCTCGCGGCCGTGGCCGCCGTGGTGCTGGCCGCCACGTCGGCAAGTGCAATCGACCAGGTCACGCGACGCCTGGACGACTCTACGGCCGCAACGACGGCTGCAACGACAGACGTGTTGGCAGCAGTGACGACTGGAGTCGCGGATACCGTGGCCGCGGCAGTCAGCGCGGCGGCGTCCACAGCATCTTCCGGCACCTCGGCCACGCCTACGGCGACGACAGAGACGCCCACGGCCACCACAGCGAGCACGACGTCCACGACTTCGTCCGGGTCGTCTGCGACCACAAGTAC
>JAADVQ010000307.1:0-17029 GCA_023335835.1 Elongisporangium senticosum
AAACTGGAAGCCAAGTTGGGTAATGCGCGCCAGCGCAAAGCGTTCCTGCATCAGTCGCGTCACAAGCACGCGATGCGACGCCCTCGAGGCCCCGGCGGTCGCTTCTTGACCCGCGATGAGATCGAAGCACTCAAGAACGGCTCGCTGCGGTTTGAAGATCTGCCCCTGAAGGCCAATGCGGCCTAACAGCTGCCCTGATTGCCGTTTCCTTGCCCTTCGTTTTGCCCCACGAACTCCTCATTTAATAGTATTGTATGTTATGAACCCCAATGCAATGCCTTTCGTCCTTAATGACACGTCCATATTATTTAGAGCTTGCTGCTGTGATGCGCGGCAGACGCGTGATGATGGCGATTGCGTTGAACTCGCTCCGCATACTCCTGCAGCACGGACGAGTCCGGCAGCAGCAGCTGCAGATCACTGCGTGGCAACAGAAGCATATGCGTGCTCGTCTCTGCAGTCACATTGTACGGCACGGGCTCGTCGCCCAGAGCTTCTCGCTCGCCAAACACGCTGCCGTCCGCCAGCGAATACGGGTCTGGCGCACTCACACGCACTTTGCCAGCACTACAGTAATAGGAGCAAAGCAAGACATCGTGTTGGCCAACGAACGCGTGGGCAACGATTCGTGAGCTAAAGAAGGATCTTACCAGACAAAGTAGACAGCCGTTGGGAGAGATCCACGCGCGCAGATCGTTTCTCGCGGTCGATACACGTGAGCGAACAACGGGATGTTTCTTGAAGCCGCGATCCGCTCGATTTCTACAGAAGAGAGAGATGCATTAGCACCAATCAGACTTGGGAGCCTAGCAAACACTCTAACCGTCTAGGATCACGTTGGAGGACGGCCACAACAAGCGTGCAACCGCAGGCGAGAGCGCAGCAGACGAATTCCGCATGTAGGATGCCGATGTGACATCCACCGATGTCATGCAGTAGCGGTAGTTGATCATCATGCTAAACGAGCGACTGAGCGCATGCGGAGTCGTGTCGGCCAGGAAATTGATTTGCTCCACTTGAGCACCATTTTGCAGGTGGAAATTCGCCACCGAGTCGAGAATTTTGTCCCCCTTGCGCTCGAAAAGCGCGTACCTGGCACACGCCGTCGTCATGATATCGCCGATCACGCCTACGAGCAGTTCATCCTGGTGCCAGTCGACCAAGCTGAGTTGCTTCAGAAGCCACTTTCCCAACGCCGCCTTGGCCACGCCAAACTTCACGGACAGTCGTTGCGCCTGCTGCTCGTTAAAGAAGCGCTGGTTTTCCACCGCATTGCGCAGCACCGTTTGGAACCACTGGGCGAATCCAGGCACGGGCGACAGCGTCGCAGCGACTTCGCAGTGCGGGAACTGGGACGTGACTCGCTCCATGGTCAGGAACAACAGGTGGCTCGCGATATTGAGCCCACGCAGCCCACCGTTGGCGTTCGAGACCGAGTAGAAGATCGCGTGGGTCTGTGGGCGGCCGCTCGTTTGGACCTCGTTCTCCAAAATACTGTCGATGCGACTGCAGAGGTGATCCATGACCATGACTTCCACGAACACCAAGGGCGATTCCGGCATGTTCATGTGGAACAGACCGTAGCAGAACCGGTTCGGCCCGGAGATGCGTCGATCCAGGTCCTTCCAGCTGCGCACGGCATGCACGCGCTCATTGCGCAGCACGAATGACACAAGCTTCTCGGACGTTGGCTCGATGCGCCGGAAGCGCATGCCGGCCTGCGTGGCAAACAGATCGCGCATGACCACATCCAGAAGCTCCAGCGCCTTGACGCTGGACTTGGGCAGCTCTGTGCGCTTTTGCTTGAGGATCAGTGCGAGATCCACGCGCAGGCGCAGGAGGAACTTGGGGCCCGGAGGGATCGAGCCCACCAGCAGAAAGATCTGCTCCGCAAGAGGCACGAGCCCGCGCTTGATACTCTTGGATATGTTGGGGTCGTTCTCGCGCTGGAAGCCGAGCGATGCGGCCATCACGTTGAGTACGAGGCTCGAGCGCTCGATGGATGGCAACGTTTTCACCATCATGGACAGATCCCGGATGCCGAGATCCACGGCCAGCGCCAGCACCAGATCCAGCTTCTGAGCGGCATTGAAGAACTTGTAGTCGTGGCAGAGCTGCAGCGCCAGCTCACGTCGCCTCTTGAGACCGATCACGAAGCCATCGCGCAGATCTCCGCCCAGGATCTCCTTTACCAGTAGCAGCAGCATAGAGACAAAAGCGTCAATGACAGGCGTCCAGAGCTCAAGCAGCGCCAATGGCCTCTTCTCTTACTTTGACGCCTTGCGTGAACTCCTGGCGGTCGAAGCGCACGCTGGCGCTGGCCTGCGTGTGCAGCAGCAGTTTTTTCTTCCGCTTGGCCGCATCGCGTCGGAGTTGCTGGCGGATCCACTCGTCATTGCCCTCGAAGCTGCCGGTCGCGCCGGTCACGCGGTCCATGTTCAACACCGTCCTCTATTCGAATCTGTTTCGTCAGACATGCCAAGTAGGGTGGGGTAGAAATTAGAATGCCACTGTACTTTGAACCGGGAGGAAAGGGTACCATAAAAGAGGGTACACTACCCGCGTTGCAGGCCCAACGAAGCAAACACGCCGACCGAGATGGCGGATCGCAGTGGCATCTACTTCGGCACGATCCAGGGCACGGACCTGGTGCCCAGCAGCGTGGCCAAAGGCCAGGGCGCCTCCGCAGGGTCCAGTGCAGGCACGAATAGCCACTTGGAAGCCGCCATTCGCGCTGGCAATATCAACACATCCGAATCGATCGAGACCGAAGTGCTGCAGCTGTCCGAGAGCAGTCAGTTGGCGCAGGAGAAGCATGCGCAGCTGCTGCGACGCATGGAGGCCGAGAAGCGGGCACGAGGGATCGCTGTTCCCACAAGCGTGGACGAAGTGATCTTGCGTCTGCGCCAGCTGCAGCAGCCGATCACGCTGTTCGGCGAGCGACCGGCGGATCGACGCGAGCGATTGCGAGACTGTCTGTCCAAGCTGCAGCTCGAAGCGGAGGACAATGTGTTCGTGCGACAGATGCTGGAAGAGATGCAGCAGAAATCGTCCATCGACGCGGCTGCGGCTGCTGCGAGCGCCAAGGTATTGGGTGATGGAAGCGCTTCATCCACGGATGGGACGCCGACCAGCTCCAAGCCCACGGAGGACCAGTTGTTCTACATCCCGATCAAGAACAACAACCTGAAGCAGGCGCGTGCGTCCATTTTCACATACGCAAGCGAGCGTACAGCGAAGCGATTGAAGCAAGAGCGCCTGGCCAACACGCGCACGCTGGAAGAGAGCGAACAGACCGTGGATCGCCATGCAGCCCAGCTCTACGTGACTGCGCAGAAGATGGTGAACGTCGCGAGTCAGAACGGAGATGTCCGGCCGATGGCAAGCGTGCGATACTCGAGCGATGCAAGTCACGTCGCCACGGGCTCCTGGAGCAGTCTGGTCAAGGTCTGGGACGCACAGAGCGCTGCGGAAGTCAAGGTGTTCCGCGGACATGAAGATCGTATCACCGGTTTGGCGTGGCATCCGACGCGCGCGTTCTCGGATATGTCCGACCAATCGGACGCCGTGTGTCTCTGCAGCGGGTCGGCTGACAGCACGGCTCGGCTTTGGAGCGCTGCGCGCAGTGAGCCTCTCGCAGTGCTCAAGGGCCATCGCGCTCGATTGGCCAAGGTCGAATTCCACCCATCGGGGGACTACATTGGCACCACGAGCTTTGACCATACCTGGCGGCTGTGGGATGTGGCCACAGCGCAGGAGCTGCTGCTGCAAGAAGGTCACTACAAAGAAGTCTACGCGATCGCGTTCCAGAAGGACGGTGCCCTGGCGGCCACGGGAGATCTGAACGGCATTGGCCGCGTGTGGGATCTGCGCTCGGGTAAGGCCATCCTGCCGCTGCAGGGCCACTCCAAGCAGATCCTATCCATGGATTTCTCGACCAACGGCTACGAACTGGCCTCTGGCAGTGACGATCGCAGTGTGCGCATCTGGGATCTGCGTCAGCGCAAGTGCTCGTACGTGATCCCGGCGCACAGCAACCTTGTGTCGGAAGTGCGCTTCTCGCCCGACTCCAGCGAGCTGCTGCTCACTGCCTCGTATGACGCCACGCTCAAGCTCTGGCGCGCGCGCGACTGGGCGCTTGTGGCCACACTGCGTGGCCACGACGGCAAGGTCATGGCGGCCGACTTTGCACACGATGAGAAGCACGTCGTGTCCTGCGGCTTTGACCGCACGTTCAAGTTCTGGGCGCACGAGCAGGAGTTCTAGACGTAGACATTGACTGATGAATCCATCTGAGCTCTTCGAATGGGAGAGTTGGTGCATAGACGAGTCCATTTCGTATTCACTGGCAGGAGGCAGATTGACAAGCATGGCCCAGCAGCGCACGAGAAGCGCGAGCGAGTCGTCGGACGAGGCGGACTGGCGCGCCTGCATCGAGTACGAGACCAAGACGGTGGTCGTGGGCGACCTGGCCGTCAAGGTCTTCCAGATGGAGGAGCTGCCCGTGGCGGCCTCGCTGTTCATGCTGGCCGAGATGGACGCCAACGACATGGAGATCTCGGGCAAGCGGCTCTGGACGGGCTCACACTTCTTGTCGCGCGTAAGACAGACCCTATGACGCTTTCTCTAACGCCGTACGCCACACTAACGCTGTTAATCATGTGTATTAGTATCTCTGGTGCCATCCGGAGCTTGTGCGCGGCCAGAAGATTCTGGAGCTGGGCGCCGGCACCGGCACGTGCAGCATCGTGGCCACGAAGCTCGGGGCGCGTGCCTGCGTTGCCACGGACGGCGATGACGAAGTCGTGGCACTACTGGCCAAGAACATGGACGTGAACGAGTGCAGCGAGACTGTAAAGACCCACTCGCTGTTCTGGGGCGATGCCGCGTCCAAGCGCGTGTTTGAGGAGCAGTTCCCGACGGCGTTCTGCTCAACCGATCTGATCCTGGCCGGAGACGTGCTCTACAAGCAGGAGCTGCTGCCGCTGCTGTTTTCCACGGTCACTGACGTGTTCGCCAGCCGTGGCCAAGCTCCGTGCGCGTTCGTGCTGTGCCATATCCCGCGAGCTGACGTCACGCACGAGGTTGTGCAGGCGCAGATCCGCTCTTCCGGTCTGCAGTTTAAGGAGCTCTCGCTGCCTGAGGAAGAGATCAACAGTGTCAAAGAGGCACTGGAAGAGTGCCCCATCGAAGATATCGAGCGCGCACGATTGTACTATATCACGTTGGCACCGTCATCCGCTTAGTAGCAGGTCAATTACAGTTCCGTAGTAACGCCAGTAGTAGTATGTATGCTGGAGCTGAATTATTTCTACGAGAGTCCTGCATCTATTCGTCATCGCTATCGTCCTCGTCACTGGAATCCGAATCGAGCAGACTGAACGCGTTGACAACGGCTTGCTGGCGTCCCTTAGCGACAACCTTCTTGTTGCTGGGCTTTTCGTCCTCGGACTGACTTCTGTCGCCGTCCTCATCACTGTCAGCCTGCGATGCTTCACCATCTTCGTCGTTCTCAGCCGATTCCGCCTCGGCCTTTTGGCGCTGCAAGTACTGCTGGATGTTTTCAGGCGTGAGGCTCTTTCCACTGTAGTCCGGTGGCAGGAAGAACAGCGGCAAAATGCCATCCACAGTATCGCGCACAAGCTCGGAGCCAGCGCGCTGGTGATCAGGGCGGCCACGACGATCCGTGCGATAGCCACGCTTCTCGGCGTACGCTTCGCAGATAGTCCATGGGGTCCATTCCTAGAAAGACTGGGGTCAGAGATCCATCCATTCGCATCATACAGCACAGGTACAGCATCGGATGCTTACAATCTCTTCCTCGATGCCATCGAACTCCTGCGTGCGGGGTTTGAGGTCCAGCACCTTCTCCATCACAGTGTGCTCGGCAAGGAATCGCACGGCCGAGTAAGGCTCGCGAATCTAGCTCGCCATTGTCATTGTCATTCAAGCAATAGAATGATGCCTACAGAATAAAGCGAGTGGCTTACCTGCGAGTACGGGTACAGGCCGCACAGCTCCTGGATGTGCTTGGGCAGCTCCGCGATGGGGAACACGAGGCCGGGACAATCGCAGATGCAGATCTCGGGCGTGATCAGGATCGATTGCAAACGCTTGGTGTGACCGGGTGTGTGCGACACGCTCACAATCTTTTTGCCGGCGAGCGCATTCAGCACACTGGACTTACCAACGTTCGGGTGGCCAATGAGACCGATCGTGACCTTGACGGACGTCGGGTTCTGCGCCTCAGCAGGGTTCGCCAGCTTGTCCGTGGCGGCAGACTGCAGCCGGATACTGTGATGACCCTTCAGCTCCAAATGCTCCTCCATGTCGCAACGCTCGCAAAGCAGATAGCCGCGAGCGATCGCGTCGGCTTCGCCTTTGACGATGGCATCCTTGCTGTTAGGAATGCCGCCAATCGCACATGACATACACGCAATGATGGCGTCGTCACCACCGCAGTGCTGACATGTGAGCGAGGTTGGGCCATCATTGGACTTGGAAGCAGTCTTCTTCTTGCCCTTCGCACGGCGCTTGCCAAGCTTCTCCTGTTTCTGTTCCGGCTGGTCATTGAGCTCCGACAAACCAGCATTGAGCTCCTGTGCGATCTGCTCCGCCTCCGACGTCTCCACACCACAGGATTGCAGGATATGGACAGCGCCCTTGATGGCCGACGCATCGCCAACTTCCAGCTTCTTGCTGCGAGGCATCAGCACAAGCAAGCCATGAGTCTTGGAGAGATGAACCAGCGTCGAACATGCAGGCAATACGGACTCACCTTAGGACTCGACGGCGTGCGCTGACGTCAGTATCTCCGTACACGGCAGTCGATCGCGACGAGAAGCAGATGAATTGGGCCTTGGGGAACCGCTTGGTCAAGTACACCTTCCACAAGTCCACCACGAAGCGCGGCACGAGATCGACCTTGTTCAGCACGATACGGATCGGTTTCTTCATCTCGTTTGTCACCAAGTCGTACACCGACGGAGGAATATGCAGCAGCGGGTTTCGGATGTCGGTCACAATCACGATCTGAACAGAACAACGAAGGTCAGGATCATAGGAGATTATCGTTCTGGGTATAATACATACATGCGTGGCTCGCTCTGTCACTCGCCATAGCTCACGCCAGACTTCGAGATTGTGCTCGAAGTGGTTGAGCTTCTCGTTCGGGTACTTGTCGTGGATCTTGGTGAGCCATCGATCGAACATGATGCTCTCGTTGTCGTCCACTGGTAGTATACAAACACATGAGAGGCAGAACACCAGCAAGCAGCTGCAGGTCACGCACCTTTCTGCTTGGTCATGGTGTAGTTCCACTTGGGGCGACGTGGGTGGTCCATGATCGGGTCGTGCGGGATATCACTTGCCAGCAGAGGCGTCAGTCGTTTGGCCATGGCCAGCGGCTTCTGGCCCTCCATGAGTCGCATCTGGATCTGCTCCTTGGTCTCCTTCACGAAGAACGAAGACAGCTCCTTGCCGACTGCGTCCTTGTTGTTCTTGCCCAGCGCAACCGTCAGCTTGAGGCGCGAGCCAATGTCGTCGGCCAGATCGGCATTTTTCGCATAGAAGTCGGGCTCTTCACGGAAGGACTGCAGCGACTGGTCACCTTCGTCGAATACCTGGTCTTCCAGGTCCTCCTGTTTGTTGTCGTAGAACTGGCCGTACTTGTCCTCATTCACAGCCGCATCGACCTTGGCGGCCTCATCCTTGCGGTTGGCCAGTCGCTGCTTGCGTGCACGCAGCTGCTGCTTCTTCTGCTTGCCGCTGAAGCCCGAGGCGCCGCCAAGCTTGGCGCGCTCCTTGCGCTGCTGCTTGAGCAGGTCCAGCTCCTGGCGGCGACGCTCCTGCAGCGCGGCTTCTCTGATCGTGCCTTCCATCGCTCTTTGGGTTGATCTGGTCGGTGGCCAATGGTGGTCATCCAGTCAAACCACATAATCAGAATCCCAACATAGTGTGGTGCACACTATCTGAACCAAAAGCTCCAGCAGCCGGCGGCCGCGTCGTTTCGAGCGCCGGCAGTCGGGAAGCAGTCGCACCCAGAGGAAGGAGCATGCAGCTGCGCCACTTGACGTCGCTGCTGCAGGCCACGGAGGGCATGTGCAAGGTCACGGCTGTGGCCTGGTCGCCCAACAACCGCCGGCTGGCCGTGGTCACGGTGGACCGCGTGGTGCACATGTTCGATGCGCAGACGGGCGAGCGCAAGGACAAGTTCTCGACCAAGCCGGCCGACAAGGGCGAGAAGAACTATGTCGTGCGGGCGCTGGCGTTCTCGCCGGACTCGTCCAAGCTGGCCGTGGCGCAGAGCGACAACATCGTGTTCATCTACAAGATCGGCCTGGACTGGGGCGACAAGAAGAGCATCTGCAACAAGTTCCCGCAGCCGTGCTCGATCACGAGTCTCACGTGGCCCAACACGCACCCGAACGAGATCGTATTCGGGCTCGCGGACGGCAAGGTCAAGGTAGGCCAGCTGCGTAGCAACAAGCCGGCCACGCTGTACGCGTCCGGGTCCTACGTCTCGACCGTGTGCAGCAACCCGGAGGGCACCGCGATCCTCTCGGCCCACTACGACGGCTCGATCTACCGGTTCGTGTTCGACGACATCAACGGAGGCCCGACCCACGCCAAGATCGCGGTACACACCTGCGTGCCGTACGCGCTGTCCTGGGGCGAGAGCATTCTGGCCGCAGGCAACGACCGCAAGGTCACGTTATACGACAAGGACGGCGGGATGATGCGCACGTTCGACTACTCGAGCGACGACAAGTGCGGCGAGTTCACGTGCAGCGTGTTCAACCCCACGGGCGACTCGGTTGTAGTCGGCAACTTCAATAGCTTCTACACGTACAACTTTCAGGTCAAGAGCGACTCTTGGGAGGCCGTGGGCGTCAAGTACATCGAGAACCTCTACTCGGTTACGGCCCTGGCCTGGAAGTACGACGGCAGTCGCCTGGCCGTGGGCTCTGTCTGCGGGGCGCTCGACCTGTACGACGCCTGCGTGCGGCGGTACCGCTACAAGGGCAAGTTCGAGTTCACGTACGTGTCGCTGAGCCAGGTGATCGTCAAGCGGCTCTCGAACGGCGCGCGCGTGGTGATCCGCTCGGCGTTCGGCTGCGAGATCACCAAGATCAACGTGTTCCAGGACCGGTTCCTCATCGGCAACTCGACCAACACGCTGATCGTGGGCGACCTGGACACGGCCAAGATCAGCGAGGTCCAGTGGCAGAGCACGGGCTCGGAGAAGTACATGTTCGAGAACGAGAGCGTGTGCATCATCTACCAGGCCGGTGAGCTCTCGTTGATCGAGTATGGGCAGAACGAAATCCTGGGCTCCGTGCGCACGGAGCACTTGAGTTCGCATCTGCTCAGTGTACGCATCAACGAGCGAATGCGCATGCTGGAAGCCGCAGGACTGACCGGTGGAGCCAAGCCGCTCGCTTCGGCAGCGTTTGGGAACAGCCCAGAGTCCGCGGACAACAAGAAAGTGGCGTTCCTGCTGGACCTGCAGACCATCTCGATCAAGGATCTGCATCTGCACGCGTCCACGACCATCAACCACGACTCGCGCATCGACTGGCTCGAGCTCAATGCCAACGGCAGTCTGCTGCTGTTCCGTGACAAACGCCGACAGCTGCATCTGTTCGACCTGGACTCACAGACGCGCAGCACGCTGCTCAACTACTGCAACTACGTTCAGTGGGTGCCCGATTCGGACGTGGTCGTGGCGCAGAACCGCACGAACCTCTCGGTTTGGTACAACATCCGGTGCCCGGACAAGGCCACGATCTACCAGATCAAGGGCGATGTCGAGCAGATCGAGCGCGCAAACGGCCGCACAGAGGTGATCGTGGACGAGGGCATGAACACGGCGTCTTACCAGCTCGACGAGTCGCTCATCGCGTTCGGCTCGGCCATGGACGATATGCAGCTCGTGCGCGCCATGTCGATTCTTGAGCCGCTGGAGATCACACCGGAGACCGAAGCCATGTGGAGCCAGCTGTGCCAGGAAGCGCTCACGCAGAACGATCACCGCATCGCTGAGCGGTGCGCAGCCGCGCTCGGCGATGTCTCACGCTCGCGCTACCTTCGCAAGCTCAACAAGATCGACTACATGGAGAAGTCCAAGTTTGACGACGGCCTAGTGCATTGGAAAGTGCGCGCCAAGCTGGCCATGCTCAAAAACGACTATCGCGGCGCCGAGCACATCGTGCTGTCCCAGGGCCAGATCGATGAGGCCATCGAGATGTACCAGCATCTACACAAGTGGGAAGACGCCATCCGCGTGGCCGAGGCCAAGAACCATGTCGGCTGCGACCAGATGAAGCGCAGCTACTACGATTACCTGGTCGAGTCTCGACAGGAAGAAAAGGCGGCCGCGCTCAAGGTCAAGGAAGGTGACTACGCCAGCGCTGTGAGTCTGTATCTCAAAGGCGGGCTTCCGGCCAAGGCCGCGCAGCTTCTCAACCAACGCAACATTGGTCGCGAGCACAAGCAGCTGCTTGAGACGGTGGCTGAAGCGCTCTATGCAGCCGGCATGTTTGAGAAAGCCGGCGACCAGTTCGAGAAGATGGAGCAGGAGTCTCGAGCGCTGGCAGCCTACATCAAGGCCAACGCGTTCCGCAAGGCCGTGGAGCTCTCGCGCAAGCATTTCGCGGACAAGGTCATGCGCCTCGAGGAGGCCTGGGGTGACTACTTGGTCTCACAGAAGCAGATGGACATGGCGATCAACCATTACATCGAGGGCAACGTGCCCACCAAGGCCGTGGAAGCCGCGCTCAACTCTCGCCAATGGGCCAAGGCCAGCCAACTGGTTGAAACGTTGGATGACGACGTGTCGCTGCCGTATTACCGCCGGCTGGCGCGCCACTACCAAGATGCGCAGAACTACGAGCAGGCCGAGCGGTGTTTCATCAAGGCCGATGCTGCACGCGATGCGGTCGAGATGTACACGCGCGCTAATAAGTGGGACGCCGCGTACCAAGTGGCGCTCAACCACATGGACAAGTACGAGACCGAGCGGCTCTACGTGGAGCAGGCACATCGCATGGAGCGGCAGGGTAAGTTCAAGGAGGCCGAGAAGCTGTTCTTGACTGTGAACGAGCCGGATCTGGCCATCAACATGTACAAGAACCAGAAGAACTACGAGCAGATGATCCGTCTCGTGACCAAGTACCGCAAGGATCTGCTCAAGGACACGCACTTGTACTTGGCCCAGCAGCTCGAGCACGAAGGCAACTACAAGGAAGCCGAGCACCATTTCGCCGAGGCCGGCGAGTGGCAGGCAGCTGTCAACATGTACCGCTCGAACGACATGTGGGACGAAGCCATCCGCGTGGCCAAATTCCACGGCGGGATCAACGCGTCTAAGCGCGTGGCGTACGCCTGGGCCATGGATCTCGGTGGGGAGGCTGGCTCCAAGTTGCTCACGCGGCTCGGACTCATTGAGCCTGCGATCGACTACGCGATTGAAAGCGGTGCGTTCGAGCACGCGTTCGAACTCGCACGCAATTGTGCGAGCAAGAAGCTGCCAGAGGTTCATCTCAAGCACGCGCTGTTCCTAGAAGACGAAGAGCGATTCAAGGAGGCCGAGGAGGAGTTCATCAAGGCCGGCAAGCCGCGCGAGGCCCTGGACATGTACATCCACCAGCAGGACTGGCAGAACGCCATGCGAGTGGCGGAAAGTGCCGATCCGGCCTCGGTCTCGGACGTGTTCATCGCGCAAGCCCGGCTCTGGATCGAGCGCAAAGAGTACCAACGCGCCGAAGGCTTCTTCCTGAGCGCTGGCAAGCCCGAGCTGGCACTGGCAGCGTACTTGGAAGGTTCAATGTGGCAGGATGCAGTGCGAATCGCCAAGCGGCATCTGCCCCACAAGCTCATGGAAGTGAACATGGCCCACCAACGAGCGATTTTCTCGGGCGGCCCCAAGAAGAAAGAAGAGCTCATGGAGGCTTGCGAGATGTGGGTGGCCTCGCAGCAGTACGTCCAGGCCATCGATGCGTACTTGTCGATCTCGCTGGACCAGCTGAGCGACGTAGTCGAGATCGAAGAGCTCTGGGCTCAGGCAGTCGACCTATGCGCCAAGTACGACCGCGTGCGCTACAAATCGATCGTCGAGGAAGTGGCGTCGCGGTTGCTCGGCATGTCCCGCTTCGACTCGGCGGCAGCCTACTTCAAGTCGATCGACAAGATGAACGAGGCGCTGGATTGCTATCTGCGTGTGAACAACTGGACCGCAGCGCAGAAACTCTGCGAGCAGCATGCACCGGAGCTACTGCCACGTCTGGAGCGAGCTCAGCAGGCGAGTGCCTTCGGATCGGCAAGTGCGCAGGCGCCGGCCGCCGAGGCCAAGCTATCCATGGGAGGCGGTGGCGGCGGAGGATACAAGCCATCAATGCAGGAAGCCAAGATGCAGGCTCCGGCAGAGCGCAAGGAAGCCAAGCTGGCAGCCCCCAGTGGCGACGCAGGAGAAGATCTGGAAGGCAAAGGCGGCAGTGCACTGGATGCGTGGATGCAGCGTGGCGAATGGGACAAGGTGCTGTCGTCGGCGGCCAAGCACGGTCCGCAATCGCTGGCCAAGTACTTTGTCATTCGCTGCGCTCGGCTCTGCGAGCATGACGAGCTCGGCACGGCTGTCAAGATGCTCACGGAATACGGAGTGCCACTCGACGGCGCTGCATTCGAGATCACGGATCAGCTTACACGCAAGATGCTAGGCTGCTCACAAGCCCTGGAGACGGCGCCGGGGCACCAGGAATCGCTCGTGGAGCTTGTCGCAGCGTTGCGCAAGCTGGTGAAGGAACTACGCGGACACAAGGAGTTCCCGGCCGGCGAGGTGCAAAAGTTTGAGCAATACCTGCTCATGGCGCACTTCTTCGTGCTCAAGCAGCAGGCCGCCACGGCCGGACTGGACGACATCGCGGCCAAGATCAGCATGTCGCTTCTGCGATTCATCCACGTGCTGCCGGCCGACAAGATGTTCTTCCTGGCCGGCGCCGCGTCGAGGCAGAAGAAGTGGCTCAGCCCAGCGTTCGTGTTCTTCAATCGGTACCTGGATCTGTGCGAGGCCATTGAAGACGGCGACGCCAGCAATCTCGACAACACCGACTTCCTGGGCACGGACGTCCCGACGCCAATGGAGTTCCCGCTGCCTGAGAGCCAATTCGTGTCGGACGAAAGCGCTCGCGAGGAGATCCGCGATTGGGTTCTCACGATCTCCATGGACCAGCAGGTGCAGGAGAAGCTGCCCGAGAAACCCTGCGTCCAGTGTAAGGCCTCGGTCTATGAAGCCGCGCTGCAGTGCAGCGAGTGCAAGGTCAAGGCCGAGCCCTGCATCATCACGGGCTTCCCGGTCGCGGCCAAAACCACTGTCCATTGCACCACTTGCAAGGTGATCGCGGACCGAGAGACGTGGAACAAGTGGGTCAAGCAGTTCGGTAGCTGCCCGTGGTGCGCAGCGCCGCAGAAAATGAGTTACTGAGTTTGTTTGGAACGAGAGAGCAATGCATTTGAATAAATAGCTTCTACTTGAATGCTGAGGACGCAGCGGTGGCACAGAGCGGCAGCTGGCCTGCTTGCTGTAAGCTCTGGGCGATGCGATGACCAGAGATCGCGCTATTGTGACAGCCTGTAGGCGCATACAAGCGTTTGCGTCAGCGGTTTCCACGAGCCACTATGCAACCTGCGTGATGGTGACCTTACCTCCGCAGTAATGCAGTCCAATGACACTGCCGTCTTCATTCGCGATCACAGGAGCGCCCGAGGACTCTCCGCCAGTGTTCAGCATGTACGCGATGTGGTCTACCTTGGCATTGCAGCCGGTCGCTTGGAGAGAGACGACTTTGCCGAACGCATCGTCGTACTTGAGAGCGATGCGTTTGCCAAAGCCGCCTGGATGTTGCGGAATGTAAATGCGTTCCTGCAATGCGGCTGGACTGTCACGCAACGACAGGAAGCCGTAGCGCTGGACCATGCTCGGGAGACTCAGCGACTCGTTTGCGACTGGTAGTAACAGCACATAATCCAGCTCATCAGCGGGGGAGAACGCCACGATCTCTGTACTTGTGGTCACGATCTCGCCTGGACAGGCCAAGGGCGAGGCACAAGACTGGTCGCAGCTCGTGCCTTGTGCGAGAAACTCGACCGTCGTGGTGTTCGCCTCGCTCTCGCTCGAGACGCAATGGTGATTCGTGAGCACGTGGCCCTCGCACCCCAGCAGCCACGCCGTGCAGAACACCATACCATAGGACTTTTGGACGCGCAGGCGCGCTACAGCTCTGGACCTGGCAAACACAGTCGTGCTGTATTGCAAGCATGCAGCTTCCAGCGTCTGGTCGTCGGGATCGCTTGTCGTGCAGAGCTCCTCGTTGTCCTCCTGGGCGCTGCTGCTACCGCTGCTTCCTTCGCTGTCGTCACCAGCAGGCAGTATATCTTGGAACCAGCGCAGGTTTGAAAGCGACAGGTCATCGCTGATACGTGGCGAAGTCACGGTGAGGATCGAGTCTGCGTCCGTGAGCCACGCGCCAATGCAACTAAAGAGCAGGAGAGCGCCGACGGCGACGGCGCGTGGGCCCCATTGGCGTCGGAAGGAGCGGGTATCGGCCATGGAATCATAGAATCGAGTTGGGACGGGATCACACTGGCTTCAGAGCTGGATGAGAGCTGGATGGGATGATGCTCATGGCCGCAAGGTCTCACGACCTTTCGCGGATCGTGCTTCAGTATTTTGAATGGCTAGAATCAGACTCAGATATCATTGTTTCACAAAAGGATCGTGTGGGACAAGGACTTCTATAAAGATATTTGGTGTGGCTAGCAATGCAATTTGGCTTAAACTCAATGAGTAAGGAAACTAACGCCCTACCTGACACGTAGGGCAAACTTGCCCTTGTAGAGTCCAGGCCTGCTGGGTCGGGAT
Organism: Elongisporangium senticosum; assembly: GCA_023335835.1. NCBI lineage: Eukaryota > Oomycota > Peronosporomycetes > Pythiales > Pythiaceae > Elongisporangium > Elongisporangium senticosum. The sequence goes on from JAADVQ010000307.1 coordinate 14,918, forward strand.
GTCTATTTGGGTAATTTTCCAATTTATGAAGGAGGCGGAATGGCCCTTTATTAGAGACTGGTCCTGTACTTTAAAGGGCAGGGTCTCTGGGGGAGGGTCGGTCCCCACCCGCTGTTTGGACAATATTCGTACCGTAGTGGTACACTCATGGTACACATCCCATTCAACAACAACAACAACACACACGGCGACCATGGTGAGTTGGTCGGCTCGAGAGCCCGAGGGCGAGAGCGTCTGCTGACGGTGGCTGAGGCTGTAGCCGCCAGTGTGGCGCAAGATCCTGTACTCGGAGCAGCCCTTCGAGGACAACTACGTGCACAACTCGTTCCTGGCGCAGCTGCGGACGAACGGTACGCTCGCCTGGGGCGGCGTCCTGAGACGGGTTGGGATACTGATGCGCTGCTGTGTCGGTTCTCCAGCGAACGTGAAGGAGCATGACTACTGGAGCATGGTGCGCTCTGCAGTTGCCATCGCACAGCAGATCTGTGCCGTGATGATCTTCTTCGTGAGTGTGCGCTGCCTTCCAAAGCCTGATCGATCGCTTTTGCTTCGGAGCATCGACCCCCATTGTCTGTGTTTCCTATAGTCCATCTTCACGCATGTCCACGACGACACGATCTCCGTTGCCGTCCTGGGCGCCGTCGACATCTCGATTGCTGCCATCGGATACGCGATGCTGCGAAGATACCAAGGCATTGCTGTCCGTACGTGTGACGCTCACTTTACCACCTCATGTCGACTAAAGACTCGCAATGCACGCAGGCATCACGGACGCGCTCACGTCGTGCTTCCTGTTTGGCGCGACGCTGTCGATCTTGTCGCCTGTGCTGCGCACGCTCACCAAGTCGTACGCTGACGACACGATCTGGGCGCTGGCGTCCTGCCTCGCAGCCGTGCATCTGATCAGCCACGACTACATGTACGTCAACACGGGCATCGGGCGGTAAGGAAGAGGCGCCATATGGCCGACCACTGTGACAGGACTCATGCATCTATGTGAGCTAATGGCTACCTGGCCGTGCCTATGCTGTGTAGCTTTATCGGAACGATCTCGCTCAACGCGGCCATCTTCACGGCCGTGCTGCTGGGCTCGCGCTTGCAGTCGAACGAGCACGTGTTTGCGTTCATCCTGTTCGCGATTGAGCTCTTCGCGGGCTTCCCGATCGTGCAGTGCGAAATCAAGGTGAGCGCCATCCATCCATCCGTTCTGCTCAGCTGCGTGGCTGCATGGAAGCCGCTCACGCCCTGCCTGTACATCATTGAACAGCGGAAGTCGGAGAGGGCGCATCTGGTCACGGCCCTGATTTTTTTCGTGCTCTCGGTTCTCCTGACGTGGGAAATTTCCGGCCCACTGTGCCTGGTTTCCAGCGCCGCCGCTCTGTTCGTGACGCTCGTCTGCCCGCTCTGGTTCATGCACGTGCAGGAATACAAAAAGTACGTGGCTGTCCGTCGGTCCCACCGCCGCTGCTCTCTGACTTGTGCGCCATGTGGTACATTACAGTGAGATTCTGGGTCCGTGGGACATTGCCCATATTCAGCCAGAGCAGTAAGCCAATGGAGAGCTTGCTGCTCGCCATCCTCCCAATCGCTCTCGTTCTTCTCCCCGCGAGCGGTCGCCTCTCGGCCATCTCCGTCCGAAGCCACCAGCGGCCATTGGTCTTGGTACCTACTCGCGTGTCGCTTCGCCTTTCACCTGCGTCATGGGTTCTATTTTTAGCTCGCAGGCGGCCAATTTGAATCAGACTGCGTTCCGCGCACATTCCGTACCCATTCCGCTCGCGTTCCCTGATTCATGAAAGTGCTGCGAAAGAAAAGTGTACCACTTTCAGCGGCACGGTGTGTCCATGCGCGGTCCGCGGCCCCAGCTGCTTTGCGACGGCCCCCGAATCCCAAACCCATGCGTGCGTGCGTGGAAGGAGGATCGTAACGGTCAACTGGCGCCTCTTCAACCGCGTCCCCTCGTGAGTCCGCCCAGTACGAATTCAATCAACACCGTCCATTTTGGGCCTCTTTTCTTTTCACCACGAATCTCCTCCTTCCTCCTCCCCTCCGCTTTTGATGTCGCACTTGCATAGAGCTCCTCTCTCGTTGTCCTCTCCTCCGAGACATTTG
>JAADVQ010000308.1:0-16974 GCA_023335835.1 Elongisporangium senticosum
AGCCGTCTGTCGTCTCCACAATCTCGAGCAGACCTTGCACCGCTTCCACGCGTTGGGTCAACACGACCGCGTCGTCCGTTTCCATCTGCTTGCCGCTTGGCTTTCCAATTGCCGACTGCCAGTGCGTCTGCTTCAAGTGCGCGCATTTGACCATCACTCTAAAGGAAAGGTGACTATTTTAGTGTGCCACATCAATTAAGCTTATTTGGGTTATTTGAAATACAGTTGTGTTTTTAAAAGGTCGGTAAAATCAGCTGTGTTTTATTAAAATCGCAGCTGCTTTTCTTGAAAATCATCTCTGATAAGTACCGTACGCAGCTACTGTAGAATTCGGTAGCTACAGTGTAACGTTACGATCGGTTCGCCATGAAGCAGGAGGACGCAGGAGAAGGCGGCAGTGACCGCATGACGGAGGCCATTGCAGCAGTAACCGGGGACGGCATATCAGTGCGCGAGGCTGCACGGATCTACGGTGTGCCTCGCTCCACGCTGCAGCGCAAGTTGGCTGCTCACGAAGCCAACAGCACCTCCACGACTCTAATCAACGCCGCTGAAGGGAAGGTACTTGCTTCCACCAGTGGTCGGAAGCGCTCAGCCGCAACCATGATGAACTGCACCAGCGACAGCAGCAGCAACAGTCAACCGTCGTCATTTCCACTGAAAGGTACAGGCGATCGCGGATCAGCATTGTAAGCGTCTTTGACGACTGGTTGACGAGCTGCTAGGACCCCGACGCGCCATCAACTGCAAGATCCGCATGCTTTGCGCATCGGCTGGCAGCGCTCTAGATGAGCTAAGTAATGCCATGATCCTCGAAGGCAAGAGCATTTACAAGCTCGGCCTTGGACAGTCGCCTTTTCCCATCCCACAGTGCATCGTCGACGAACTACGGTACGCAGCAGAAAGCAAATGGGTTCATTCGAGTAACGAGTGGCTCATTCTGTATGACCCATACAGTGCCAATTCGCACCAGCGCGACTATCTGCCGGTCGCGGGACTTCCTGAGCTTCGTGAGGATATTGCTGCGTGGGCGTCTGCGACATTGCGCTTGAGCTACAGCCGGGACGACGTCGTGGTGGGACCTGGGACCAAAGAGCTACTCTTTGTGCTGCAGACCGTGTACTATGGTGATCTCTTGCTGCCCAACCCAAGCTGCACGAGCTATGCGCCACAGGCGAATATCGCTGGGAGGTTTGAATGAGTTGCGGCACTTCAGTCACTGGTAGTCAGTTGTAGCTGCTCACATATTGTGTGTGATTTAGAAACATGATCTGGCTACCGACGCATGCGAGCGACCACTGGGTGCTGAGGCCGGAAGTGCTTGAAGACCACTGCGCTAAGGATCCAGGTACAAAGTGGGCGAATGCAAACGATGGAGCACAATGTTGTAATTCTGATCATGGACTTGTCGACGCAGAGGCCCCACGCATCTTGATCTTGAACAGTCCGTCAAACCCAACCGGTTGCGCCTATCGTGATCATGAGGTAAGATGATCGAAGATACTCCTTGAGATAGAGAATCTTGCTCTCATCATGTCGTACTTGCCCAACTCTGCATAGTTGCGGGCTGTCGCAGAAGTTGCTCGAAAGTACCGCATTCTGGTCGTTTCGGACGAGATTTACTCTGAGCTGCACCACGAAGGCGTCCACATGTCGATCTCCAAGTACTACCCAGAAGGTACGATCGTTTCCGGTGGACTCAGCAAGTGGTGCGGCGCTGGCGGCTGGCGCATGGGCTTTTGGCTTTTTCCCTCCAGCCTGGCCTGGCTCCGCAATAGCATGATGGTCATGGCTTCCGAGACGTACACTTCAGTGGCGTCGCCAATTCAGTATGCAGCACGACGAGCGTTCGTACCAGGGTAAGTTTTGCAGTCAAGGGATATCAATTCGCATCAGGCACTTACACTCGCTTTGATCGATAGCTGCATCGAGCTGGCTGCGTACAAGGAGAAATGCCGCAAGACGTTGCAGTTGATCGGGCAATGGTGCTGCTACCAGCTGCAGAAGATGGACGTCGAGGTGCAAGTGCCTCAAGCTGGGTTCTACCTGTTCCCGTGTTTTGCTCGGCACCGAAAGGCGCTCGCGTTGCGCGGCATCACGACGGACGCGCAATTGTGCACGAGTCTACTGCACGACACTGGTGTAGCGATCTTACCCGGTTCCTGTTTTGGACGTGATCCACACGAGCTGTACGTGCGACTGGCGTTCGTCGACTTCAAGGGCGACATTGCCATGTACCTGATCGAGAGCACGGTACAGAGAACATCTTCGTCCGTTTGAGCAGGTGCCGACTGACTTGATCCGCTGACTCCTTGTGGCTCCTTGCAGGACGGTGATCTGGCGCTGGACGCCGTGGATGGTTTCATCCAGTCCGTGTGCCCCAACGTGGCGGTGGCGATGCGCAAACTGGCGCATTGGATGAGCGCAAACCATGTGACGATGTTCGCTCTGCCGTCTGCGACGTGAGCACAAGATCTTGAAGACAGGCCAGTAAAACGGGGTGACATGTGTACCACTCTGCTGGTACATGTCACTTTCACACATGGCGCTGGCCTCATCACCAGCACCAGCTTTTTCGAGCATTTGAAGGCAGTAAAAGCGGTTACGACTAACCGTAACTGAGAAAATAGCTGACTCGCAAATAAGATTTGTTTCCGCCTGATGCTGATTCTTGCCGGGTCTCTTCAAACCGTCATGGAAGGATCCATGTCATGCGTGCGTCTGTGTGCACATGTGGTCCGTTCGAGATACCAGCCGCCTGTACTTGCGTAACACACGTCTGCTCTCTCGGGTACTAAATCCGACATTTCTCTCTACAAGAGCCTGATTCCAAGTCGATGGGGGTTCCCTCATTCCCTCCCCCTCCAGCTTCAAGAGTTCACTTATTTTCCCTAATCCACCGAGCAATGCTGCTTTTTTGTTGCAGGGGACGGACCTTTTTCCCGAAAAAGGATCTGAACTTTTCGTAATGTTGCAGTACAATTCGGACTCAACTGCAACAAACATTACCGAAATGCCTGCTCCTCCTCACCTGCTTCCCGGCCAGCTCAGAGAACTTGGCTGGCGCTTTACACTCTGACACCCACCAATGCGCGTAATCTCTCCGATGCCCTTGCACTACCTGGCTCGCTTTGACGGATTTTCTCTATTCTATGCTGCGATATACGACAGTTGAGCTCTAATTTTGAGAAGTTTTTATGTTTCAGCCCAGAGTGATTGTCAATTGTGATTGTGCCTTGCGAAATGGAAGAGCCGCAAGGCGAGACAACCCGATCCCCGATTGAGGTTTTTCGCTGCTATTCCCCGAGGTTATTCCGTCCTCAAATGCTCCCGCTCCCGTCGCACGACAGTCACTCTGGCGACCGAACGACCGGCCGCACCCGACCCGAGCTCTCGCTTTTGCTAATCTGCCCACGAACCGGCAGGCAGCTCAAGGCCGGAGAGGGGAAAATGCCCGCGACGGACGACTACCTGCGCGCACGGCAATCCATGCCCGAGCACCAGCGCAAGGAGGGCAAGCAGCGCAACACCAACGCGGCGCTGGCTTCGTCCTTCGTGGCCACGGGCCGCTCCAGCAGCCAGCACAGTCAGGCGCAGACGCCGCCGAGCTCGGCGCCCCGGCCGTCGCTGACCCACGTCGTGGAGTCGGCGTACGAGCGCTCGCAGCAACTGCCCTTCGGTACGTACAACAGCAGCAGCCTCAAGAACTCCAACAACCAGAGCAGTGTGGACGACATCGTCAAGGTCGAGATCCCGCGATGGGTGTCGAAGCGCGTCGCCGCCGGTCGTGCCGCGCCGCGCGACATGCAGGCAAATGGAATCATCAACTCGCCCGGTCCCATGGTTTCCTCAGGCATCCGCTCGTCCACGTGGAACGGCAAGGAGAATGAGGAGCCCGGTAGCTTGTCTGATGGAAAGAGATACACAGTGTTTCAGATCCTGGTCCACTACCAGAGCGGCCAGGTGCTTCTGCACGAGAAGCGCTACAGTCACTTCCGCGAGCTGCACAAGGTACTGCGCCACAAGTACGCTACGGTCAGCAAGCTCTACTTCCCGCCGAAGAAGTTCTTTATGTCCCACTCGCTGCATGTCATCGAGCAGCGTCGCGAGGGCATCGAGAACTACATGAACGCCATTCTCACGCTACGTCCGCGACCCGTGGAGCTCGTGCAGTTCCTGGCCGGTGGCGTCAGCAGCAGTGCAACCAACGACTTCGACGACGAAGGCGATGGTATCGACCTATTTACCGACGTGGCCAACTTCCGCAACCCGAGCACGGCGCAAGTCCGTATGTCGACCGGCAGTCGTGGCCAGAGCGGCAGTGGCAGCGGTCCCAGTGGATCCGCCATGCGCTCTTCTACGGGCTCCGTAGATACCAATGGCAACGGCCAGCCCGTTATCGACATGCGCGACTTTGAGATCCTGAAGATGCTCGGCAAGGGGTCCTTTGGCAAGGTCTACATGGTGCGTCGCAAGACTGGAGGCGGTGAGATCATGGCCATGAAAGTTCTCCGCAAGTCGGAGCTCGTGAAGCGCAGTCAGGTGAACCACACCATGACCGAGCGACGTATCATGAGCTCGGTCTCGCATCCGTTCATTGTGACGCTTCGTTACGCCTTCCAGACGCCCACGAAGTTGGTCATGGTCTCCGACTACTGCTGTGGCGGCGAAATCTTCTTCCACTTGAAGAAATTCCGATCGTTCTCGGAATCCATGGTGCGCTTTTACGCGGCTGAACTGGTGTCAGCCATCGGCCACTTGCACGCCAAGGATATTATCTACCGCGACTTGAAACCGGAAAACATTCTGCTGGATGAGCAGGGGCACGTCTGCCTGACCGACTTCGGCTTGTCGAAGACTCACTGCAGCGAGTTCTCCGGAGCCAAGACCTTCTGCGGCACACCAGAGTACCTGGCACCAGAGATGCTTATCAGTCGCAAGAAAAAGACTGAGTACGGCAAGGCTGTAGATTGGTGGAGCCTCGGCACGCTCATGTATGAAATGCTGACCGGCTGGCCGCCATTCTTCGATCGCAACATTGAACAGATGTGCACCAAGATCATGAAGTCTCCACTAAAATTCCCCGCGCACTTCGGATTGAGCGCCGACGTGAAAAGCCTTATCGCGGGTCTGTTGGAACGTGACCCCACGTACCGTATCGGCTGCCGTCCTGGTGCCGGTGTGAACGACATTAAGAACCACCCGTTTTTCGCCGAGATTGACTGGGACAAGCTCGAGCGCCGAGCAATTAAGCCTCCATTCAAGCCGCGTGTCCGAGGCCCAACAGACATCCAGAATTTCGACAAGGAATTCACAAAGGAAGCACCGGACCAGCTTTTCCTCCAGGTATGCAGTGATACTTGATTGATCAAGCGGAGCCGATTCACTGACGTGTATTTGTTTATCTATTTACAGCAAGATGCGCGGATGGTGGTGTCTCCAAAGAACGAGTTCAATGGCTTCTCCTTCACACGGCAATCATTCTCCCGACCACACGCAAGGTCAACACCAGCGGACCCTCGCGTGAACAGCAGCAACGGATTTGAGAACGACGCTGTCTTCCAGACATTCTCAATCTAAGCTGCTCGATCCTTTCAAGGTGCGTGACGAGACCGTGGAGGGGAGAACGACAGTGGACGTGCATAGTTGTGTGCGTTTTGTGCTGTACGAAGTCAATCGCCCGCCGTAGCGAGAACAGATAATACGAATACGGCGGCCTCATGAAGATACGAAAAAGAATAAAGTAGGTGAGCTAAGACAGCGGAAGAGTGATCCGCAGGGAAAGAAAAAGACATTGTACAAGACGAAAAGACACCAGAGTATGCAGCAAATAAAAGCAAAAAGCAGAGACCTCCGATGGTGGAGGTCCAGAGTGCGTATAGAAGAAAATGAACGTCCACCGGACCGAGGATCTCCAGTCTGTTGAGTCCCCTGGCGTGTAGGAAGGTGTTCTGTATTGTTGCTCTTGTATGCTTCTCCAGCAGAGAACTCTCTGCTGTAGCGTGCCACTGCTCCTGCTGACTACTGTAGCATGTGCTTACTCCGTGTGCAGGCGCTCTTCGAGGTACTTGACAGCGTCGGCCGTGATGACCAGCAGGTCCTTCTGCAGGATCGAGTAAACGTTGATCTTGTGCTGCGGCAGCGTGTCCACGTACGGGATGTTGCGCGTGGAGAGCAGGAAGTTGGTGGCCACGCTCTCACCATCGATGAAGAGCGCGTGGTCCCAGCCACGCGAAGCCAATAGCTGCTTCATGGCCTTAGTCTTGGCAGTCTGCAATCAACCCATAGCAATATAACGGGCCCGTGAGTTTCCATTGACACAACAGAGCCAGGAGAAAGAAAACCTACGTCAACGTCGAGCGTATCCACGATGGCAAGCTTGCCCTCACGGAGCTTGGTGGACAGAGCCACGCGAAGACCCATGGCGCGAACCTTCTTGGGCAGGCTGTACGAGAAGTCACGGAGAACGGGACCGTGTACAGTGTAACCACCACGCCACTGAGGAGCTCTAGATGCGCGCACAAGAAGAGAAGTATTGTGAGACAGACCCGTCAACAGAGCACGCCCCAGAGATCGACTGGCAATCGCAAACGGCAAGAGCAGCGCAATTCCTCACCTGATGTCACCGACACGGGCGCGGCCAGAGCCTTTCTGCTTCCAGGGCTTGCGGGTCGAGCCGCTCACTTCCGAGCGGGTCTTGGTCTTGTTGGTGCCGGCACGGCGGCAGGCCAGCTGCCATCGCACCACGCGCTGCAGAATATCCACGCGCGTGGGCGCACCGAACACGCTGCCGTCGAGCGTGATGGCGTTGCCTTCCTGATCACCGTTCAGAGAGAGCATCTTGATGCTGACGTCGCCATTGGGCAGCACGCTCGCTTCCTGCGCGGCAGGGATCACACGCGGGGCGCGCGTAGGCTTCTCCTCAGCCATCGTCAGGTTGGCCGGCAGCACATTGGCCTGCGTGCTCACAGAGCGGACCAGCGCGGACTGCGCAGGCGCGGCAATGCGCATGGCGGCGACGCCCGACAGCAGGCGGTGCATGGCGATCGACATGCTCTCTTGCGCTTCTCGTGTGGTGTTGGGCAGCCACTCGTCGATGCGTGCGCACTTAGTGGTGGTGGGGATACGCACTTAAGGATCTACTACAATTCATTCTTGAATTGAGTGAGTGTGAGCCTTGTATTGAAGTAGGTACTCATAGCTGCGATTGCCGATTGCCGGCGGACGACGGCGTGAAGAAGCCATCTCGCGCTCGAGGTCATCTCTCTTCTGCGCGTGCAGGGCGACAGAGGATCCGAAGAGAGAGGGCGGGGCGACATGTCCAGACGCACCATGGCCACGTACAAGGGAGACAGCAACCTGGCTACCATCTGCACGCTCATCGAGCGCGGCAACTTGGACCGCAAGTCCAAGCTCGAGAGCACGGGTCGAATCTGCCATGTAATGCGCGCTGCTGTCGCCGTGTTTGGACTGCGGGCCGAATGTACTGACAGCCAATTCCCCTCCCTTTTGTAGGAGCTGAAAAATGATCCTCTGCTGCTGGACAGCTTCCCCATGGCGAGACTCATGAAGGCCATGCGCCGATTGGTCTGGGACTCGGACACGTCAACACGCGCGGGCACGCTGCGCGTTCTGCGCTACGCGATCAGCAGCCACGAGAGCGTGCGCCACTTGGTGGAGCTGGTGAGAAACTGCAGGATGAAGCCCTAGAGAGAACGCGCCGCCTGACACTCGTCTTTTCTCTGTAGAACCTGCCGGTGTTCATCGTCCGAGCCATGGAGCGAGAACAGAAGCTGCTGCCTGAGCGTGTGCAGGCCTTGAAAGTGATTCGGCGTATCATGGATGTCGACGGCTCGCAGATGCCCACGAGTCTGGTCCGCTCCATTGTGGCCATCGCCGGCCATAAGGACGACAACATGCGCCGTGTTTGTCTGGAAACGCTGCGTGAGCTTGCGCTGGTCAACATTGAGATCGTGGCTGAAGCCAATGGCGTGAAAGTTCTTGTGGACTCGATTCTGGAGCCATCCTTCCAGGTTTGTCTGGTGATATTCTCCGCCATGAGACGTGTGACTCAGCTCTGTTGCTGTTATAGGATCTGGCCGATTCGCTGCTCTTGACGTTGCTCTTCCTGCTGAACGAACCATCGACGCGCAAGTTCCTGGATCCATTCATCGACACTCAAATCTTGCTGGCCCCCTTCACAGACACGGACCTTCCTGCTGGCAACGAGCGACGGCAGCGCTGGATGGCCAGTCGCAACGCCATCGTGACCATGATGCGCTCGTGGACGGTACGAAGCGCCAAACTTTCTTTGGTTGATCGTGATCAATTGTGCTGACCCTCTGGTTGGGATGCAGGGTCTTGTGGTGCTGACTTCAAACCCTCAGGGTCTCCAGTCGCTCATCCAGCTTCTTGTGCGTCCTGTGGGGGAGGATGTTCAGAAGGCTGTGCTCTCGACCATTTGTGAGATCTTCTACAAGCGGACGCCGTTCGACAAGGGACCGGAGCAGACTGACGTTGCAGCACTGAACATCCCCATCAGCGTATCCTCCGATTCACTCGTGGCGAGTGGCTCGCAGCAGAATCTACTGGACAATTACACGGTGATCGTGCTGCTGGCAATGATTCACTGCGGAATTCTAGATGCACTTATCACTCTGGGCACAGGCACCACGCGTGCACTGGCCGAGCCTGCGATCGATCTGCTGTCGGATATTCTTCGCATGTCGGCGCGACTCCTTCCTGATCAGCACTGTGCACAGCTTCTTGCGCTGCCCCGACTGGTATCTGCAACTTCATTGACCACAACCACAGTCCAGTCGCTGGGGGATCATGTCAAAAGCATTTTGGAGCGAATGCAACGCGAAAAGTCCATCCGGGCCGGTGAAATGCTCACGGAGCTTGCCAACGCAGTCGGAGCGAGCTCGGGAAATCGAGCTGCCCTCGTTTCATACGGCTCAAGCGGAGTCAATGGCGTGCAACTGGCCTCTGAGCTGTTGCGTGATACGAACCGTCCGTCGCACTTGCCAATGCAAATGCAAATACAGCGCATGGGGCCACACGGATTTAACTTCTCTGGGGGAGGCAGCAACAAAAGGGGCCCCGGTGTGAAGGAGCATCTGACTTCGCGCGAGCTCATGGTTCAAGAGCTCAAACTCTCGATCGACGCGCAGATGAGCGATGCAACATTCAAGGATATGCTGCAGAACCGATCGCACGTGCTTACAGACAAGAACTGGATGAACTGGAAGTGGGATGTGATTTCAGAATTGCTGGAAGGCCCGCTCACGAACCCTCAGCGTCTTTCTGATGCGATGAAGACCAAGTTTTTCAAGCGTTTATCCGGTTTCTTTCGTTGTGATCCAGGCAACAAGGGATACTTCTCGCAGCTGGCATGGATCCCAGATTTCGTGCCGTTCCTTCGCCCTGCTTGCCAGATGTACACTCTCCTGTTGAACCATCCAGAGGGTCTATTGTTCCTGAAAACGGATCGCCGAGGCCAATTGCTGACAGAGATTTCGTCGGCGCTGGAACTGGAAGCTCGGCCCGAAGCTGCTATTGTGGAATCGCACATTGGTGATCTGAAGAGGCGTATGTTTTCACCTGAATACTGTTCTCGCCGAATGCTGCGCGAATATTTCACGCTGCTCGGACTGATGAGCTCCAGTAAAGAAGGGCTGAAGATGATGGAGCAGTCCAACTTATTCCAGCGGCTGTATGTTATGGGCACAACCAAGGGCCACGATTTCTTGTGTCGTCTCATTCTGGCGAACCTGGATTACTCGGTCGATGGCAGTTCACGCAAGCTGCTTCAGTCATGGATGACTGAGGGCTCCAAGCCATTGCGTTTGTATGCAACTTGCCTGCTACGCGCGCTATTACGATCCGAAGTAGCTGATTTTGCTAAGTGGGGAATCGATGCTCTCGTGACACAGCTGACTCAGGAAGAGGAAGTTGCCAAGGCGGCGCTCAGTGTGCTCGAAGAGGCCGCTGAGACCGAAGAATGTTTGTTGGCTATGATCCTGAAGCGACCAATGAAGCTGCTCCAAATCAAGGACAAGCGTGCGGAATCACTCCTTCTCAAGTTCCTCTCCTTGTCAGAAGGTCTTGCCTTTTTGAAGGAAAGCGGTGATTGGATTCAACGTACTTTGCGTGCTTGGCGACGGGAAAAGCATGTGTCCTACGTGCACGCTGTTGAGAATGCACTCTTCCGAGGTCTCCATCGCGACGTCTCTGGCCGCGAGCGCAACACTGTTTCAAACAGTTCGGTCCGCAAAACGTGCTCGCCCACACCGATTCCAGTGAACGTACCGACCAAGCGCGGAAGTAACTTTGGCCAAGGCAACCAGCGCTCTCTCTGGGGACTGGATTGGCTCTACCGCATGCCTTGGAACATGGAAGTCAAGATCGTGGGCCCGCCAGGCAGTGGGCCACCGTCCAACCTCATCCTGGAGACGTACATCGATGGCTCAATGCGCGATGAAGACGACATGCCCATGGATGAGGATGATCTGCGTATGAACTCAATCCGAGTGAAGGGTATTGTCGTCGATGCACGCAATTTCCCACGCCCAGTGATCGTCAATTCGCAACAGACACTTCAGGCGTGTCTCTTCTTGGGAACACAGCCAGTGGACCGACGCGGATTCACCAAGCCACCGCCGCAGAGTAATGGTGGCTTCATGACCTCCGCGGGGCTTTCAGCAGACAATCAAATGAGTAAACGGACACGCTCTGCATCGGCGACAGGCGGCGGTAATATGGACCGTTCATCAGAGACGAATCTCACAAGCGCGCTTGATTTTGCAGATCCCTCGGTACCGGTCGCTGAATCCGCGGCTGAGGAAAACAAGGATTGGAGTGCTTGTCAGCCGGAGCAGCGCTCGTCGCAGTATTTGACGTCGCCTGAGTGCTCTCTTTGCGCACCGGGCGAGCGTGCAGTGTGGAACTTTCGTGTTGAGCAGGACAGTAGCACCGGTGGCGTGAAACGTACAATGCTCAAGTCGGTGGAGTTTACTCTTCAACTGTTGCCGCTGCGCCCACGTTCGGTGCCATTGCCTCCCCATCTCTACGGTGAACTGGCGAAAACGAGTTACGGATGCCAGATCCTGCATCAGTCAGGTCATATTCCCGAGTTTATCGCGTGTTTGCGTGATGCAGCGAGTGTTCCGTTAGAGAAGCGAGCCGCACTCTGGGCACTCGGTCACGTCGCTGCTACCTCACAAGGCTACGAGCTGATTCATCAGTACGCACAGGATGTGTTAGAGCTGATTGTGAAGCTTACGACGGATTCTCCGCTCGTCTCCATTCGCGGAACATGCTTCTTCGTGCTCGGTCTCGTCTCGCGATCGACTCCAGGCCGCCGGCACTTGTCTCGACTCGGATGGGACGCTGCTCGTGATTCAAAATGCTCCATTGCTGTGCCGCAGAACCCGAATGCGCTCTTTGGCTGGCCCACGTCCCAATCTGCGGCGAGTGCTCCGGTGTACTCGATCACTCAGACACCGACCTCCCCGCTGCAAATCCTGCTGAGTCGGAGTCCGTCGGAATGGAAGGACGTGCTGCGCTTCGTAGCGGATCTGAGTAACCACATCACACAGAAGGAAGCGCACTCTTCTCTGCACAAGCTACGCACCACCAAGCCAGAACTGTTCGAGGAGCCGATGCTGCTGTTGTACGTGCACGCATTGCTGGAGCGATACAACTACCGCCTGGCGCTGCGCCAGTTCGTGCTCAACTCGTTCGATCGATGCGTGTTGACAGACGAGGTGCTGGACTCGCTGAGCGACGGCACCGACGGCTCTGGAGGGTACCGCACCAGCACCGGTGTCCGTGTGCCTCATCCTCGCCAGCTGCTGCGACGCCGTTCCTCGCCCTCGATTCCGTCGTTCACGGCTTCCATCCAGTCGCTCAATGCGGCCATGCAGAACAGCAACCGCATGTCCGTGGCCAACGGCGCTGGCGGTGGCGGCTTCCTTGCGCGCGCATCAACTGCAAATGGTTCGGGAATGGCCGATCCTCGAGGCACCGTGCGACTGCAGCACCACGAGCCGATCGACCGCACGGTGCTTCTCAAGCGCAACCGCAAGCGCGTAGCCAACTCCGAGAAGATCATCGTTGTGGGCGCCCCCGAAGCCGTTGTCTAATCGCGTGGCTTGTGTCGCCTCCTAAAGCTTTTGTAAGACGTTGTTTGCATTTTCCATATGAGGATTTGTGTTTTGTTTGGTGTTCTGGCCACACGATCGAGACCACCAGTGACAACATCGAGGGCTCGATGCAGCGCTGTGCGCTTTTGCCTCTCGTGGCTGCTTTAATCTAAAGAAATCTATTGCTTCGAACGCTCGCCATCCACAGCTCCGAGCCCCTAACTGCTCTCGGACGAGCCATTCGAGCCGCTGCGAGGGTGGCGGCGGTGGCTGTGGCTCTTGGCCGGTCGCGTCTGGTTCGAGAATCGCGGTCGTCGCTTGTGGGCGGCAGAGGAGTCTTCATCCGAAGACGGCACAGCGTCCGTGGTCGTCGTGGGCACCGAAGTACTAGCTGGTGCAACCTCCGAAGCTCCGAGCGCGGCCTTGAGAGACATCTTGCCGGAGCTGCCTTCCTGGATGCAGACAAACTCCAGCTCCTGGCCCACCGACAGCTCCGAGTGGATGTTCTCAATGCGGTTGGGCGAGAGCTCCGTGATGTGCACGAAGCCGCGGTTTTTGGTTGGCGCCGTGGACTCGAGGATGGCACCAAAGTCCATGATCTCCGTCACGCGCATGGTGTATCGGTCGCCCTTGTGGAAGAACGCCTCGGTACCGTTCTGGTTGTTCTGGAACTGCTGCATTTGCTGCAGAATGATCTCCTTGGCCTTGGCCACCTTCTCGGTCGTGCCCACGAGGCGGACCTGGCCGTTCTTGCGGTCGATACTCACGGACACGTCCAGGGTCTGCTCCGTCTCGCGGATGTTGGAGCCGCCGGCGCCAATGAAGCGGCCGATGTGGGTCGTGGGGATGGAGAACTCGATGCCCGTGTGGATCTCGCCCGACGGCGAGTTCTTGAGCTGCTCGCGCGGCGTGTGGATCGTGCCGTGCATCTTGCGCAGAATGTTGGTGCGCGCCTTCTTGGCGTAGGTCATGGCCTTGCATAGGATCTCGAGCGGGATGCCCGGCAGCTTGACGTCCAGCTGGATGGCCGTGATGCCGGCGTCCGTGCCGGCGATCTTGTAGTCCATGTCGCCGTAGTGGTCTTCCGAGCCCAGGATGTCCGTGATGAGCTTGTAGTTGGTGATCTCTTTCTGGCCGTCGAACGGATCGCCTTCGGTGATGAGCCCCATGGAGATACCGGCCACGGGGGCCGCAATGGGCACACCAGCGTCCATGAGCGCCATGGACACGCCACAGACCGTGGCCATGGAGGAAGAGCCGTCCGAGCCCATGGTCTCCGAGGTCATGCGCACCGTGTACGGGAACGTATCGATGGACGGGATGACCGGCAGCAGAGCCTTCTCGGCCAGAGCGCCATGGCCAACCATGCGGCGGTTGGTGCCGCCAATCTTGCCAGTTTCGTTCACGCAGTACGGCGGGAACTCGTAGTGCAGCATGGCGTGCTGGACGGCCTCGTCCGAGGACAGGTCTTTGATGGCCGAGCGCACCTTGAGGCCTCTGTCCAGCGGGCCCAGCGTGACCGAGCACAGCGCCTGCGTGTCGCCGCGTGTGAAGACGGACGAGCCGTGCGCCATGGGCAGCACATCCACCTCGGTAAAGAGGTTGCGGATTGTGAAGGGGAAGCGGCCGTCAAGGCGCTGGTTCTTGTCGCCCGAGAGGATCTGCGAGCGCAGCGCGTGGTGGAACACGTCGTGCGCCGCCATCTGGAAGATCGCGTCGTCCAGGTTGCGGAACTCCTCGTGGCCCTGGAAATGCGCGCGTAGGCCCGAGATGATTTTGCCGTACACGTGCTTCTCGCCCTGCTGGCGCACTTGCTTGGTGTACTTGGGCTCGCTTACCATGGCACGCACGTCCTCCAGGCCGATCTCGTTGGCCTTGGCCATGACCTCGGGCGGGATGACCGTGCTGGCGTACGCGCGCTTGGGCTTGCCGAACTTCTGCACGAGTTTCTTCTGACCCTCGATGATGGGGCCCACGGACTCCTGCGCGAACTGCAGCGCCTCGATCATGCGCTCTTCCGGGACCTGGTCTCCCGAGGCCTCGATCATGAGCGTGCGCGTCTCGTTAGCCGCGTAGATCAAGTCCAGCGTCGTGCGCTGGCGCTGCTCGATCGTTGGGTTGAGCACGAGCTGGCCATCGATCTCCACCACGCGCACGCAGCCCACCGGCCCGTTCCACGGGATGTCCGACACGGCCAGCGCGGCCGACGTGCTGTTCACGGCCACGACCAGCGGGTCGTTCACGCCGTCGAAAGACTGCACGGTCGCGATGACCTGCGTGTCGTCGTAGAAGTCCCGCGGGAAGAGCGGCCGGATCACACGGTCGATCACGCGCGACTGCAGGATCTCATCGTCGTTACCGCTGAACTCGCGACGGCGCGCCGTATCCGGGATGAAGCCCGAGGCGTAGGACTTGACGCGGTAGTCGACCATGAGCGGCAGGAAGTCGCGGCCGCGCTTGCCGCCGCTGTTGCTCACGACCGTCGTGAGCAGCATGGTCTTGCCGCACGTGGCCATGACGCCGCCATCGGCCAGACGGGCGTACTTGCCCACCTGGAACTGTGTGTCGTCCAGACTGCCCTGGATCACGGGCGCGGACACCGGTTCCTCAGCGACAGCGACAGCAGCAGACGCAGCAGCAGTTGGCGTAGGTTTGTGCAGCTTGGCTTCAGCGGCCTTGGCCGCTTCCACGGGCTTTTCTTCTTCGCCAGACTTGCCAAAGAACCAGTCCTTGAGGCCGAAGAACGAACGCGTCTGCTGGGGTCGCAGCAGAGCGTCGCTTGCAGGGTACTGACGGCCAGCGCCACGTGGCGCTAAAGAGCCGCGCGAGGCCTGCTGAAGCGCGCGAACGGGCATGCGCCGCCCAGTGACCAGCATCTTGATGACCCGAGATTTGATTGGTACGAAGTGCAGCCACAGACAGACCAGCGGTTAAGACTTGCCGGTTTAGTCGACGGTTGAAGTCGACTCGACACCCAAGGAGACAGAAAGGGCACACACACCGTAACCGAAGGTAACTGATTATTTACCGAAATAGACTCTCTGAAACGGTTTACCTGAGCGGTTCCACAATTAACCGGACCGGGTGAAAAACCCACGACCGTGACCACCAACCACGTGAGGCCCGTGGATAGGCTTGCTATCCGACCAGTACCAATATCCTATAATATTTGTAAGAAATGACCTGATCTAGACAAACGAATAAGAGCTTTGTCGTTCTGGGCCGATAGCATTGGTCCTCGCGCCTGGGTCCCATTTGAGTCAAAGAACAAGCCGCATCAAGCAGCAAGAAGCAGCAAAACAGGAGCAATGGGAACTCGTGTGTACGTCGGCGGCCTGCCTCGCGATGCGACCTCGAACGAGATTAAGGACGGATTCAGCCGCTACGGCCACGTGGCCAACATTTGGGTGGCGCGCAACCCGCCAGGCTTCGCGTTCGTGGTGAGTTAGCGTTTCTTCAACGACAGACTGACGCCACAAGCGGCGGAGTATGATGGGACGAACGGCGGTCTATCCTCTTGCTGTCTTCGGACGGACGGACTCCGGGTCTACCTTCTGCGTCTCGCCTGTCCTCGTTGGGATGGATCCGCCGCCGCCGTGTAGATGAATCTGCTGCTTGCGAGGCCGCCCTTCCCTTCCTCTTCGGATGAGACGGTCGACCTGCAAGGAGGACTTGCTTCACGACGGGGGAAATGGGCCATCATACGTCGCTTGTGCTGTCACCGTCTTCTGCATCGTCGTCCACGCGCGTGTAGCTGTCCGCCCACCAACGTCTCCGTTTCGTCTGTTGGCCCCTCTCCTCTTCGTCCATTAGGATTTCGAAGACCCGCGCGATGCTGATGATGCCATTCACTCCATGGATGGCCGCGACTTCCTCGGCGGACGGTACGAACAAGCTATCGCTGTCTTTGCTGCTGCTGGATCGTTGGTGAACCTCCTTGTGTGTCTGCAGCATCCGCGTCGAGCTGGCCCGCGGTGGAACCCGTCGTGACCGTGACGATCGCGGTCGCGGTGGCCGTGACGGCGATCGTGGCTTCGACCGTGGCTTCGACCGTGGTACGTGGACCCGTTTATCGATCCTGTTGAACTGGCAGATACTGACCTTGTGTCTGTCTGTGTATGCCTGCATAACAGGTGGCCGCAACCCCCCTCAACGCACGGAGTTCCGTGTGCGCATCTCGGACCTTCCCCGCGGCACGGACTGGCGCAACGTCAAGGACTTTCTGCGCACCGGTGGCGAAGTGACCTACTGCAACGTGGAATCCGATGGCACTGCGTACGTGATCTCTCATACCAAATTGACCCTGATGCAATCAACTGACGCTGCCCCTTTGTCTGCTACAGCGTGGCTGAATTCCAGACCAAGGATGAGATGGACAACGCCATTCGCAAGCTGGACGACACTGATTTCCGTGGCAACTACGTGCGCATCACGGCTGAAGCCAGCTCCAGCAACGACCGTCGTTCGCGCTCCCGTTCGCCTGCCCGTGGTCGCTCGCCTGCTCGTGACCGCTCGCCTGCCCGCGAGCGCAGTCGCTCTCCGGCTCGCAGCCGCTCGGCCTCCCCCGCCACCCGCAAGGACTCTCCACGCCGCTCGCGCTCTCGCTCGGCGTCCCCCGCCGCTGCGTCCTCGCCGCCCCCGCGCAAGAACTCGGTCTAAGCAGCGCAGAGTGACACATTGGAACAAGTTGGATGGTGATGATGATGGTGATGGAGGAACAGTGGGGAAGGTGTCGCTCCGGTGCTTTGGCTGATATTGCTATTGAACAAAGAATGGCTTTTGGTCGAGAGACCTACCGCTGCTGTATACGATGCGTCCGTTGCTTCTG
>JAADVQ010000309.1:0-16942 GCA_023335835.1 Elongisporangium senticosum
CCGCCGCCGCCGTCCTACGGTGGAGGCGGTGCACCTGGCGGACCCGCGTACGGTCAGCCCCCGGCGGCCGAGCGACCGAAAGACGGCATTCCCTACATTGGGTCGCGCATTAGCTTGATCTCCAAGACCGATATCCGGTACGAAGGCCTGCTGTTCAACATCGACACGCGGCAGAGCATGGTGGCGCTGCAGAATGTGCGATCTTTCGGCACGGAAGGCCGTCGCGCCGAGCACATCCCGCCGTCGCCTCAGATCCTGCAATTTGCAACCTTTAAGGCCTCGGAGATCAAGGACCTGCATGTCTCGGAGGCCGCTGCACCGCCTTCTCAGATGGGATACGGCTACGGCCCGCCGCCTCCGATGCCGCAAGGCGGAATGGCGCCGCATCAGCCTCCTATGCCGTCAGCACCTGCACCAGCTCCGCCGATGCCGCCAGTTCCGGCACCGCGTGTTCCATCGCCGACCAAATCCGTCCCCGCGCCGAAGCCTGCACACTCAACGCCAGTGCTACTCACACCAGGCTCGGTCTCCAGCGCCCAGGCGCGTGTGCCTTCTCCGCGCATGCAGCAACAGCAGTCTACTTCGTCACCCCAACGACAAGTGCACGAGTCACCGGTACAGCAGCACGCGCAGCGCCAGCATACGGAGCGCAATGGAAGCCACAATCACAACCACCAGCAGAACGCGGGCTCTTCTACAAGAACGATCCCTGGCATGGGCGGCCATCTGCTCAAGCGCAAGGAGCGACGAGTTCCCGGAGGCGACCAGGGCGATGTCGCTGTGGCTACCAATGGCGATTTCAATTTTGAAGAAGCTCTGAATGACTTCCGTAAGGAAGAAGAGTATGCCAAAATCCCTGAGAAGGACACAAAGGTACGCAGCGACGCTGGCGTTGAAGTCAATCTACCTGCTTCTGGTGACTAAAGTTATCTCTCTCTTGGTACAGGGCTCGTACCAGAAGTCGTCGTTCTTCGATACCATTTCGTGCGACGCACTGGACCGCCTGGAAGGCCACAAGGGACGCATCACTGCCAGTGAAGAGCGTAAGCTTAACACTGAGACCTTTGGTGCCGTCGGTCTCAACAGCCGACGAGGCTTCCGTGGAGGTCGCGGTGGCGGTGGTCGTGGCGGAAGTCGTGGCGGCAATGGCGGCGGCGGTCGCGGCCGACGGGGAGGCAACGGCGGCTACCGCAACGGCAATGGAGGCAACTGGGGCAACGGAGGACGCGGCGGGCGCGGCCAGAACTTCAACGAGTCGTCAACTTAGTTGCGTGTATGCGATGCCCCATGCGCCACGCTTTTCCTGCGGATTTTTAGTTTGCCGCGAGTGCCTTGGGCACGACAGAGAGAGAACAGCATAGCTGGATCTTCGCATATCAGCGGAGCCCTTGAGAATTAAAAATGCGTGAGTTCTCCATCCATTGAGTTGCTCTACAGGCAGAGAGGGAGAGAGAGAGCGTGGCCATGCCGATCTTTTGATAGGCGTCAAAAAAGCGTACCTATGTACCGGTTTACTTGAACTTGTGACACGAACTGATATACCGGTAGCAATATCGGTTTTACCGCCAGCTGCGGGGGCTTCTCGCTGAAAATCCAGCTGGTTTTGTTTAGAACCTGCCATCCTCTATATATCGCAATCAAATGTACACTCATCCCTGAGAACGGCGATGATCGAGGTGTAACACATGCGAAAATCGGCATTTTTGAAGCGTGGATGGACCACTAATTGTGCCTGCATACCCGTGCTCGCGAGGAGCTGCAACAGCCGAGAGCTGCGTTGACCAAAATGTTCGCTTTACTACTAGCAGCGCCAATAACCACCCGATCACGCACTGGTAGGTATTACGCCAGACATGGCTTTGCGTCATACTGATAATGCTGCCCAACGTGAGACACAAGCGCTAAAACCCTGTGAAAACGAATACTTCGTGGTACATTCGTGCGGTCGCGTTCGGCATTTCTCAGGATGTACCAACATTCCAATTCATTTCCATCTGGACAGGGGCGACGGTACTGCTCCCTCCCGCAGTCAGTTAGCTTCAGAGGCGGCGCACGCATTTCCAGGATTACGCTGCCCGGCGCCCGTCGCGTCATCTGCGCGAGTTATTCTTAGTCCGCAGGCACCGGATCACAGCGAGAGAGCGGCATGGGCGGCGTCTACACGCGCGTGCTGAACGTGCAGTCGCTGCGGCCGGGCGACCACATCGCCATCTGGGACTACAGCCGCTGGCCCATCTCGTACCAGCACCACGGCATCGTCTGGGCGTCTGGCGCCAGCTTCACGGACATCAAGATTTGCCACGTATGGAGCCCGCTGGAGGGCTACGCCGAGGCCCAGGCGGACTCGTGCTTCCGCATCTCGACGCTCGAGGAGTTTTTGTACAAGCGCAGCCCGTCCAACCTGCGCCTGGTCGAGTACCACACGTCCGGGCTGCGCGAGATTCTCTCGCGGTGGGGCGAGGTGCATCTGACCAAGAGCGACATGCCCGAGGTCGTGCTGGCGCGCTGCAAGTTCTTGCTGGGCCTGGGCCGCGGCGACTTTAATATTTTCAAGCAGAACTGCGAGCACGCGGCGCATTGGTGCATGACCGGCGAGCAATGGTGCAAGCAGAATTTGACCAAGGCCAAGGGTCGCGTGCCGTTCGAGAACCGCATGGCCAAGGAGGACGTGGACGCGCTGGAGCGCGAGATCGAGGAGATCAAGAGCCTTTCGCGCGCCGTCGTGGACTCGGTGCTTCAGCTGGATGGCTCCAAGGTCTACATCCGCGTGCGCGGCAACCAGTACGTGCGCATCATGGAGAGCGGCCAGGTCACGATCGTGTCCGAGGGCGACGACCCGGAGACTTGCGGCCGCACGGCCTTCCGCCTCGAGTGCTATTCCAAGGTGTACAACTGCATCAAGGTGAGCTTTTACCACGAGGAGTCGGACACTCACATGTTCAGCCGCTCGACCTTCTCGTGCTTCCGCGATCTGCGCATGAAGCGTGCCACGTGGCTGCGCGGCACCTCGGGGCTCAAGTGGGAATACTCGTCGCTAGGCAACCTCAAGAGCATGAACCAGCACCGCCGGTACGTCGGCGTGCGCGACGACGGCCTACTCGTGGACGTGAGCATGCGTGGCGATGCGTCGCGCTTCGAGTTTGTGCCGTGCGAGGCCACTTCGGGCGAGTACAAGCCGCCGGACATCAACTGCGTCACGCGCGCCTACAACCACGCGCAGACCGTGAACGTCTTGGAGTCGCGCAGCATGCGGGACTTTGAGCAGCAAGGCGGCCGGACTCTCACGGAGGCCACCGCGGCCTCGGACCTGGACGCCAGCACACTCACCGTGGCTCTAATCTAGATACTATATATCCCAACTTTCCACCGCATCCAGTCGTTCCGTCATTGAAGATTCCAATGGGCCCTCTTGAAGAACCACCCAAAGATCCTGATAAGTGATGATGATGGCCATGGGATGGTGCGCTGTACGGTAGGTACACTTTTGAAGCTGCAACATAAGCTTGATTTGGCTGCTGATTGGTGGAAAAGTGCAGCCATGGCGCACGCTGATTGCTGGAAAAAGCCGGATCTGAGTTGTCGTGGGATCGAGATTCGGTCCATGGAGAGAGAAGATGGATCCCAAGCGGCACTCGGCCGTTGAGAAAGAGACCTCCCGCACGCTCTCACGACCAATCGCGTTTCTCACGGCGCAGGCGCAGACCTCTGGAGCATGAACATGCTGTCGTCCGTCAAGGCCTACGTGCGCAACGTGCTGGACTTTACGCAGGGTAGCGGCGCGTCCGGCGCCATCGACGTGGTGGTAGTGCAGCAGGAGGACGGCACGTTTCACTGCACGCCGTTCCACGTGCACTTCAGCAAGGCCACGGTACGTCCTCTGTGCTTGGATGCCTACGCTGTGCCATTGCTGACGCTTGATGGTCTGTGACTCTTGGTAGCTGGAGCGTACGCATGACAAGAACGTGACGATCGTGGTGAATGGTCACCGCGTGGAGGGACTGCAGATGAAGGTTGGTTGAAGAGACCTCTGTGTGCGGCCATCCTGTGACTGACGATCGTCTGTGCTTGAACGGATAGCTGGGAGCTGCTGGCGAAGTCTACTTCGTGGACCAAGTGGACGAGCCGGTCGCGGACGACTACAGCACATCGCCATTGAGCAGTCCGACGGCCCCCACCGAGATCTCGGAAGAGCGGATCCCGAACATTCTGCTGTCCCCAGTAAGAACCGCTGGCTGCTCTGGACGTGGCTATGTGAGGCTAATGGGCTGCTTGCTGTCTGCAGAGATCCAATGAAAGCAAGTGGATGCAGCCGCAAGACGAGGGCGAAGAGCGACACTCTGTATCCAATGAATGGCACGACGCCTACAGGTACACAGGCCTCTCTCTTTTTCTTGTTTACTAGAGTGAGGGCCATCGCTAACTGTAAACAACAGGCTGGTTCCCGAGCATCGTTCGAACTTGCGCCGTGAAGGATCTCGCTCTTCGGAGCGGCTCACTTGGGGCTGGGGAGCTCTTCCGATCGTGCGCTCCGTTTCCATGGAGGAGCTTCCGCAGGCGATCAAGGTCCCGAGCGAGAGCAACCTTCCGAGCTTGGCCAAAAGCGAGTCCATCTACTTCGACACCATCGACGTGATACCCGAGAACCAGCAGATCTCAGGTGGGTACCATGCCGCATGGTCGTGTGGTCGTGCTTCAGTGTCTCAGTGCGTCTGTCTGTCTTTGATGTACCGCAGACCACCCATGCATGTCGCTGTGTGGGCACCTGATCGGCCAGGCCACGACCCCGGAGAGAGCGCACGCCGTGTTCTCGGAGCATATCGTGACGTTCGAGCTCTTTCGAGAGCAGGCGGCTTCAATCTTGCAGGATCCGAACCTACGCTTCCTGTTGAACGGCAAGATCTGTCCATTGACGTCCGAGACGCAGGCCTATCTCGTCGCTCGCGTGCTGTTCCCCAACTCGCCTGGCCTGCCACTGGAATGCTCATGGGCTCCTGCGACGAACGCTATCAATACCGAGGAGAACAGAGAGACCGAGTCCGACTTTTGGTTCTCGGACGAAGTGGATCTTGAAGAGACACACGAGACGGATGATCACGTACCGGACGCTACGCAGCCGACCGTGATAATTCATGAACCTGTGGTGGAGCCCATGCCGACGATCGCTCGACTGTCCAGTGACGGCTCGTTCTTCCGCAAGAGTCTGGAGCCTGCGCAGGAAGACTTCCTCAAGATGCGGCTTCGCGACGGCAGCAACGACATCGAGTTCGTGGCGCACACAGCCACCGAGGGGGAAGTCCGCGTGTCGGCCCGACTCTACTTCTGGCCCATTTCGGCCAAGATCGTGATCGCAGAGATCGATGGCGCCATCTCCCGAGGCAGCACGAGCGGTCGGATGCTCACGAACCTGCTGCCCATCATGGAAAAGGATTCGTCGTCCATGATGCACGAGGGCGCGCCGGAGTTCTACTCTCGCCTGGCCAAGAACGGCTATCGGATCGTGTATCTGACGTGCCAGGGGCCTTCAAGAGC
Source organism: Elongisporangium senticosum (assembly GCA_023335835.1). NCBI lineage: Eukaryota > Oomycota > Peronosporomycetes > Pythiales > Pythiaceae > Elongisporangium > Elongisporangium senticosum. The sequence goes on from JAADVQ010000309.1 coordinate 5,530, forward strand.
TGAGTGGATCCATTCCATGCGACGACGGTCGACGTCTGCAGACGCCAGTAGAGATTGTGCATTGCTGCCCAATGGACCGGTGCTGCTGTCGCCCGATCGACTGCTGGGAAGCATGGAGCCCGCGAGCATGAACGCGCAGGAGTTCAAGGTTGCGGCGTTGAATGGCCTGCGCGCGCTGTTCCCCGTGGAAGTGAACCCATTCTACGCGGCCTTTGGCAAGACCTACGCCGACAGCGTCGTGTTCACGCAGGTGGGCGTGTTCCTGGGCAAGGTGTTCCTCGTGGACGAAGGTGACGGCCGATTGCGGCACAACTCGCTCATGAACTTCCAGGAGTCGTACCGGAGCGTGCTGCGTATGGCCGACAAGATGTTCCCCCCTATCAGCTCCGACTCGCCTCGCCACGTCATTCCGCTGAGCGGCGGCGGCGTGAGTAACGACGGCTTTGGTGGTCACGCCGATCTTCATAGAGCCGCTGCGCACATCTCTCGCCCATTGAACGAGTCCAGGATACACAGCTCCGAGCCAAACCTGCAGCTCGCAGACCGAACGACCCCTGAAGCATCGCTCAAGCACGATATTGTGGCATCACAAGTGCGCACAAGGAGCATGGGCGACGAGGCCTACAACGACGTTAACTTCTGGCGGATCCGCCCGGGATACGTCTCGTGATTGAATGTCATCACAATCGAACGACCCGACAGATCGCAACGCATCTACCGAACTCCATCACCACCTCTTCTCTGTCCTCCTCTCTCCATTGCCTTTGACGTACGTCAGTGGAGGGAGGGAGGACGGCAGGACTGGTGCGTATTCAATCAATCCATAGGCTATTCATTTCCTCTTGTTGGCATCGTGACTGGCGCGCAATGTCTCTACCTTCTTCGTATCTTTCTGACTCTCTTGTGCTGAATTCCTGCAAACTGATGGATGGAAACAGTCAAGCGCAGGAGCCAAATTGCATTCTTGGGCAGTCCAACTCTTGGTATTTACAGCAATGTGCCCTGTTAGTAACTGGGCACATACAAATTTCAAGACAAAGGCCAAACTTTCCATGATGTCTTGTCTTTTTTCCATATCGTCACGCGCTTGGACTTGCTGCAGGTTGCGTGATTGTCGTCGCAGTGGCAGAGGCGTGAGCAAAGGCGACGGGACGTGACGGTGACGCGAAGGTGGTGCATCAGAAGCTGGGCGGGGTAGGGTCCTAAGTCATTCGTGATTGGTTGAAAGTCGGATCAGCGGAAGAACCGCATACCTGCTAAGCGTTTTGCCAAGTGCGGCCTGCCTCCATCACTCGGCGGCCTCAAGAGCGCGCGCTTGGCGTCCGTCCCCAGCGCTCCCCTTCGCTACAGTCCCCTCCGCTCCTCTACTCAACCCCTTTAAGTGGGGACCTCCATCCGCTTATCATGTACGCCGGTGACGAGCACGCCGCCACAAAGACCGGGGGGAGCGTGCCCCCTCCGCCTCCTCCTCCGCCGCCGCCCGCCACGCCCATGACCAACGAGGAGCTCTTCGCGCACCAATTGGACCTGCACCAGAAGATCCAGCAGCAGATGCAGATGCAAATGGAGATGTCGCTGCAGTTTTCGCAGCAGCACCAGCAGATGCAGCAGCAGCAGCACCCGCCACCGCCCCAGCCCCAGCATCACACGCAGCGGCAGTCGCTCAGCTCGTCGCTCGGCCGCCAGTCGCTCACGGCTGGGCTCAAGAAAGTGGAGCCGGATCTGGGCGACAACGTGTTCGACATGCTGGACGATCTGATCATGATTCCGTCCGGTGCCGTCGCCCCGGAGCGCAGCAGCCTGTCGTCCAAGCCTATCGAGATGAACGAGGAGCCCGGCAGCGGCCGCGACAGTCTGGCCGACATCCTCGAGTCGCTGGACATGGACATGGACGACTTTGACGTGCTCAGCACGGGCGGCAGCGAGAAGCACTCGATCAGCGAGGCGCCGGACTCGGACGACCTGGATCTGGACGACGACGACCTGGACCTGGATCTGGACGACGACCTGGACCTGGACGACCTGTCATCGGACGACGCCAGTGACCTCGGCGTGGACGACGAGGACCCGACCGACGACCCGAACGAGCACGCCATCGACGACGGCGACGAGGACATCATCCACCGCCAGCGGCTCTCGTCCAACGACATGATGATGTCCATGGCCCAGAGCACCGTGAGTATGTCGCAGAACGGCAATATCTGCACGCTCGTGTGGGAGGACGGCCTGCTGGGCCTGCGTCTGCGCATGTCGCAATCGCGCATGCTGCCCGTGGTGTCCAAGATCACGGGCCGCAGCTCGATCTACGGCATCCATCTGGTCGAGATCGGCGATTTGCTGCTGCAGATCGGCTCGCGCGTGACCCGGGACATGGATTTCTTGGAGGCCATCAACTACCTGAAGGAGGTCGAGAAGCCCTGCCGCCTGGTGTTTCGCCGCTCGAACGGCGACCCCATGGCCGTCAAACCCGTGCAGCCGCAGGTCAAGAGCGCTGTGGGGCTCAAGCTGCTGCAGAAGTTCGAGGAACTCACGAACGCCGAGAACGAAAAGTTCCCCGTGGCGCCGGCCGTCAAGATCGAGGCCAAGTACGAGGTCAAGTGGCTGGACGGGCCGCTGGGCATCAGTCTCATCGCCAGCAAGGACGTGCCGTACCCGCTGGTGACGCGCATCACGGGCAAGAACCGGTCGCCGCAGGTGCAGGACGTGCAGCCGGGCCACTACCTGGTCCAGATCGGTTCATACAACACGGCCGACGGCAATTTCAACACAGCCATCAAGTTCCTGCAGAAGGTGAGCAAGCCCGTGTCGCTGTACTTCTGCCCGGGCAACAAGAAGGTCTCGGTTCGGCCAGAGCCCGCGGACGACGAGTACGACCACATCTGGGAGAAGAAGCAGCCGCTGGCGTTCACGGTCAAGCCGGACGAATATGGACGCATGATCGTGGCCGATCTGGGCTCGGCCAAGTCCATCAAGGTCAAGGTGAAGGGCGCGGCGGCCAACGCGTCGGTCAACTCGGGCGACTACATTCTATGGATCAATGACGACGAAACCAAGGGCCTGAGCTTCCACGACGCGCTCATGAAGCTGCGAACGGCCAAGCGGCCGCTCGTGATCCGGTTCAAGAAGAACCCTCCAGAGCCAGAGCCGCCGGTGGAGCCTCGTCATGTGGCCGCTGCTCCTGCACCTGCCGCCGTCGTGCTGGAAGCGGGCTTGGTGTCCAGCGCCACGAAACAGTCTTCCTCTCGCTTTAACCCGCTCAAGAAGATCGCATCATACGCCAAGGAGACCGCTGTGGCGGGCTCCAATCGACCAAATGATGGCAAGAAGACGCCGTCTCCGGAAGCCCCCGTGCAGCAGAAGAAGTCGCTCTTTGGAGGCGGCTCCAATGCCGAAGCAGATATGAAGCGCACCATCGGAGCTGCATCCGTATACGACGCACCAGGTCATCCGCAGCAGACGAAGAACCCGAACGCGCCGAATCCTGGCATCCGACTGACCCCAGCAGCTCTGGTTGAGAAGAAGACGAATCTGTTACCGGCGCCTCTGAACGCCAGCGGGTCCAAACCCAGCTCCTCTTCCGGTTCTCACGGCGCTGCTGTCACCTCCGATGCGATCACTAGAGCTGTGGTCGATGCGCGCCGCAGTGGCGACGCGAATACCAAGCAGAGCCACGACAATCCGCTGACCCACTTCAGAAAGGGCCAGGTGGCCAAACCAGAGTCCTCCTCGCATCCTGCACCCGAGACGCCCGAGAGGTCTAGAGCTACGCCCGTACTGAAGCCTCTGTCCCACGGATCGCAGGACTCTGGGTCCCATCATCAGCTGGAGGATACTTCCAGTGAGAAGCAGATCAAGCAGCAGCAGCAATCATCTCATGCGGCCATCTCGCCTGCCTCCAGCTCTAGCAGCTCCAGCACAGAAGACGAGTACGAGGTTATCTGGCCGGAGGGCACCGCTTTGGGTCTTACCCTGCGTGTGCATCCGGCCACTCGGTATCCCGTGGTCGCGCGCGTCACAGGCACGAGCAATCTCAGGAACATTGAGCACGTCACAGCCGGCGATGTGCTGTTCGCCGCCAACGGCGTGCCCATTGTACCGCAGGCCAAGTTCAAGCAGACGCTGGAGAACCTCTCGAAGCTGCCCAAGCCTGCGGTGCTGCGATTCCGAAGAGCCCAGCCGGTCTCCTTCCCATCACCGGCCAACGACGAGAACGAGCAGGACCAAGCGCTGCTGCGCGGCCCGCCCCTGCGCGAGAACGAGTACGAGATCATCTGGCGGGAGAACGCCAACCTGGGCCTGGTCTTCAGCTCGGACGCCGACGTGCCCAAGGTGACCAAGGTCGACTTTGACTCGGGCGGTCCGCTGCTGAACCGCGTGAGTGTGGGCGATGTGCTGTCGTCCATCGGGGCCATGGAGATCAGTGGCTCGTCGTTCCACACGTCCATGGCCACGCTGCGAGCCATCAAGCGACCGGTGGTACTGCGATTCCAGAAGCGGTCGTGACTGATTTGCAGGAGAGACAATATTGATTCGCAGTGTGAGTGTGAGAATGACGTAAGCCAGGCTATCCCAAACAAAACCAATGTCCCAAAATGTAAGCTGCTACCTTAGATTCCCTTTGTCAACCCATTCTGGCCCATCTTGACACTCATCATGGCATTAAACCATTCTGAAGTTTGGGGTTTTGATTTCACCCAATCACCCTTCCTGACTCGACACGTCTACCTTGACAGTCTATTTACTGGCCTCTACCCATCTGATTACAAGCCCCCTCCCAAACCTGAGTTCTCTGGCAAATCCACGCGAGAGAGAGCGCGAGCAGCTCTGCGGCCTTCCCATCCATCGGTCTCCGCTCCAGCGTAAGCCATGCAGATCGAGACGCTGGCCTACGCCATCTCGGGCGCGTTCACGCTGCTGTCCATCATCCTGTCCGGGTGGCTCATCTGGACGCATCTGCTGTATAACCCCATGGCCGACATCCGCAAGAACGTCATCCGGATCCTCATGATGGTGCCCATCTACGCGCTCACGTCGTACCTGGCGCTCGTGTTCAACGAGAAGAAGCTGCTATTCGAGACCATCCGCGACTGCTACGAGGCCTTCGCGCTCTACTCGTTCCACTGCTTCCTCGTCGCGGCGCTGGACGGCCAGACCGTGCTGGCCAGCACGCTGCGATCCAAGCCGCAGGTGTACCACATCACGCCCTTCTGCTGCATGAAGCCGTGGGCCATGGGCGGCAAGTTCGTGCGGCTCACGACTATCGGCATCCTGCAGTACATCCCGGTCAAGGTGTTCACATCCGTGGTGATGCTCATCACGTCTCTGGCGGGCGTCTACGGCGAGGGCGAGCTGTTCAACCCGCTCGTGTCGTACGGCTATGTGTGTTTCATCCTCACGTGGTCGCAGACGTGGGCGCTCTACTGCCTTGTGCTCTTCTTCATGGGCACCAAGGAGGAGCTCGCGCCCGTGCGCCCGCTGCCCAAGTTCTTGGCCATCAAGGCCATCATCTTCTTCACCTACTGGCAGTCCATCATGATCAACCTCTTCGAGAGCGCCGGCTGGATCTCCGAGAGCTGGGACATCGGCTGCCCCAACTGCTGGGACGCTGCCAAGATCGCCTCGGCGCTCAACGACTTCGTCATCTGCGTCGAGATGCTGATCTTCGCCGTGGCGCACCACTACGCCTTCGCCATCGAGGACTTTTTGCACGCCTCGGCCGGCAACGTGCCGTCCTCGAACGTCAAGGCTCCGCTGCTGGCCAACTTCATGGACGCCATCAACGTCACGGACGTGTCGCAGGACCTGAAAAACTCCCGCAACGAGATCCTGACCAAGAAGCAGGCGCTGGCCGCCCAGTTCGAGCGCGAGCTGTCGCAGTCGCCCACCAACAGTATGTTTTAGGGAGCCACGCACGGCCAAGAGAGAGAAAAATGATAGTGAAGCAGCAGCCAAGAGATGTGTTTCCTGTTTGGCTTGAGGTAGGAACGAAGGCACGACGCCAAAAGCCTTCTGGATGGGCATAGTGGCTCTAAGATTCCTCTTATTTTTTTTACCTTAAAGCCGACAGATCGTATAGTAGTAATACACTGCAAAACCTCACTCTGTACCTTCAGGATCGTGACATTGGTTCTTGGGGCTGGCAATTCGATTTCAGTTCCTGCGTTTTGGTGTGTGGCGTCAAAGGATACGTTATCCTAATCGAAAGAATGCATACTAAGTTATCGGAGATTCGATGGTTAGCTTGATCGTTTTAGTGGCCAGGACGGACTGGTCGGCAGTTGATCTTCTTGATTGCGTTCAGAGCCATAAACCTACGCACGCACATATGCAAGAAACGAGCATGTTTCAACACCCGAGTGATTGCCGCTTGGGCGTTTTTTAGTCACTATTTAATCTCTTTTATCGCGCAAGTCGTTTCTCCGTGCGAGAATCTGGAAGCAAATGCTACCAAAGGTGTCGGACTATGATGCAAGCTGTAGCAGCCATGAAACTAATTGCATTCTTAGCGCCGAGAGCCTCCGGTGCTGCTCTTGCTCTTCTTCTTCTTGGAGCGCTTGTAATCTTCGTCCTCTTCGTCATCGTCACCACGTGCACGCTTTTCGCTCGAGTGCAGGCGATCCGCAGCCTGGGCTTCCTTCTCAAGCTCATCCCACGACGGCGCATCATCATCCTCCGAAGGAGCCTCCGAAGATTCTTCGTCAACGATTGATGCCCAATCCGACCCATCCGATCCACTGGAGTCATCACTGCCAGAGTCGTCATCGTCATCATCGCCATCACTATCGCCAGAGTAGTTACTGTCACCAGCCTCTTCATCGTCCTCATCTTCGTCATCAGAGCCCTCCATCTACAAAAATCATCAGACAAGCGCGTTAGCAAGGAACCATCAAGGTCAAATAGCAAACGATACGTCAAGTGTACCTTAAGGAATTCCCAGCCGGCTTGCTTGGGCACACCATCTTCATCGGTGTCGAGGTAGAACCGAGTATCTGCCTTGATCGTTGTCATGATACTCTTCCAGTTTAAGTTTGCTGTACCCGTAGTGAAGCAGATGTCGATATCATCCAGCCATTCCTTGATGCGCTCCAGTTCGGTCGTCGAGACAGCACTGATACGCATTGGCGGTGTGTCGAAGTTTTTGAACACAAACACGACATCGAAATTCTTGGACGAGAACATGACACGCTCGAAATGCACGTGCTCCACTTCGTCCAGTGAGATGATGAAGAACGGCATGTCTGTCAAGCTCACAAGGCAGTGCACGGAAGGCTGCAGCAGAACCATTTCTTTGAATGGCGTACCCATAAAGCCCAGTTCTCGGTACGGGATATCAAACACGACCGGCCGACCGCATCGCTCTGAGACGCCTTCCATTTTGTGACAGAATTCCTTGAAAGTGGTGTTGAGCTTTTCACGCAGCGCACGTTCACGGTTTTCCTCGTCAAGCTCATCAGGATCGTACATGGAGCGCCGTCGGTTGTCTAAAGTCTGAGACGCTTCGATGACTTCCGTGTAGAACTGCACGTCTTTTTGCTTCTTCTTGCCGATCATAATGTGGTTCTTCAGGTGGAAGTGGATCAACACCACGAGCTCCTTGTCGCAAGGCTGGAAAATCGCATGCTTAATGTTGGAGTACAAGATATCGAGCTTCTGATTCTTGTTGGTCATGAATCGCACACCATTGTTGTGTGCTTCCAGGGTACCGTGGGTCTTTCGGCCAGTCACGTGAGGGCGGGCAGACAAGTCAATGAGTCGGGGCACACGGCGGTCACGCGTCAGGATCAAATCTTCCTGCACCACCAGATCGGACTCCTCCTGCTCACGCTGCTCGCGTTGCTTCACACGCTTCTGAAGCTCCTTGATCAACCGGAACTGGTTGTTCAGGTTGTGGGCGTCCGAGGAACGGAAGCCAAGCTCCTTGATGAACATCTTGTTGGGGAACTTTGCAATAGCGTTCTGCATCGCAGGCAAAACATCTCGGCCCAACGACACACCCGGGACATAAAAGTTAATACGAAGGTACGTCGCCTTGTCTTCTTCAGACTTGCTGACGTTTTTGATCGTGGAGATGTGGAAAGGCACCGGGACACCGTTGATAGGAAGAATCACGGCCTCTGCGCGCATGTCGACCATGACTTGACGCTCACGCAGTTCAGACGGGTAACTCTGCGGGTTTGGATAGGCCAGAATGTTCTTGTCCTTCTTCTTCTCGTCAGTTTTGCCGTTATTCTGCTCCTCTAGTCGCTTCATGGCCTCTTCTCGCTTGCGGCGCATCAACTCATTCTGATGGCGATCTCGTCGTTCCTGATCTGTTTCTTTGCCTTCCAACTGACGCTGCTGGTCACGGAGTCGCAGCTGCAGCACTTGGTTGCGAGTGCCCGATACAGACGTGTCGACCGAGCCGTGGATCGAAGAGTCTTTGCTCTTCTTCTGCGACGACGACGACGACTTCTTCTTTTTGGGTGTGTCGTCGCCTTCACTGGCCTTTTCTTCATCTTCAATGTCGTATCGAACCTTGCTCCAGGCCTTCGAGAGCTTCGTGTAGTACTTGGTCTCATCGCGCAGGACGACCACCGTATCAGCCAGGAACACAGAGTAGTTGTCCAGTTTCTTCTTCTTGCGCTGCGATTCCGGAAGCGGGATGCCCTGGAAGCCAAACGCCACATTGAACGCCATGCCCTCGACGATCTGGGTCTGGTTCTTGGCGGTCAGCAGGTTGCAGGACTCGCGGAACTCGAGACCAATACCAAAACCCAGGTTCTTGGTGAGCTTGGCAAACAACGTGGCGTTGCGCGACTGAATGAACTTGCGCACTTTTTCGACCACCTTGCCGATGGTCTTGCCCGGTCGCAGCTCGTTCACACACATTTCATGCGCCTCGCGCAGCAACTCGTACGACTTTTCCATGGAGCTCGTGGGGTCGATGAAGAACGTGCGGCCAACGTTGGAGCAGTAGCCCTTGTAGCGCGCACCGAGCGAGCAAATGATCACATCGTACTGCAACACATCCTTGTTGCTCTGCGCACTGGGCCGCAGATCGTACTTGCCGCCGGACTGGATGATCGGTGGGTAGCACGGCTCGATCTCCACTGGGTCGATCGAGACCTTGATCTTGGCAGGGTCTTCGAAGATCTCCTCGATATTGGTCGAAATCTTCTCGTGCTTGGTCGGGCGGTTCTCGTCGATGATCATCTCCATGTCCTCCATGAACTTGAGCTTGAAGATCTTGCTGGTCAGCGCACCGGCCCAGCGGATGTTCTCGAGCTCCTCGGCCTCCTTGACCGAGAGCGCAGACTCAATGCCTTTGGTCACGTCCACCTGCTCGACCTCTGTGCTCTTGAGCGCGTTGTTGAAGGCGTTCACGAGCTCGCCCTGCGGGTCCTCCTTCGTGAGAACGCCCACCTTAGCACCGCTCTGCTTGATGGCCTCCATCATGATCGCGTAGTTGGCCGCGTTGCCGTCGGCCTTGTTGCGCTTGAGCAGCTCCAGCTTGACGTCGGACGTCTCGTTGCCGGGTAGAATGGCCTCCAGCATCGAGTACTTGCGTCCGCCCGTGAGCACCTGCAGCTTGCCGGGCGTGAACACCATGAGCGTCTCGGGGAACTCGAGGAAGCCCAGCAAGTAGATCTGCAGCACGGCCGACTTGCGGTAGCCAGACTCATCCGGTTGGGCCTTGCCGGCCAGCACGCAGAACGAGTCGGCCTCACCCCACAGCGGCAGGCTCTTGTTCTCCTACGATACACACAGCATCTTCAATACGCCAATCCTCGCTCTGCGTTTGCATCCAGAACGCACCTTCCAGGACGCGTACAGACGCTGCAGGCGGCGGAAAAACATCTTTTCGTCCAGACGCGGCGCGCCATCGGCTTGCGCGGGCGCTGCTGCGGCCACGGGGGCCTCCGCGGGAGCGCTGGAAGCCCCGTTCTCGGCCTTGACGACCACGCTCGCGGCCTCGGCTTTCACGGGCGGCGCCGGCGCGCCGTTGGCTTCGGTCTTGACTGCTGGGGCGTCCTCCGCCATGGTCTTCGAGTGAGCCTAAATGCGGTTGGTGTGTTGGCCGGAGCTGTGGTGGGAAAAAACCTCGACCATAAGGTTTTGACCAGCCACTGGCCTGGGTTTTTGGCGCGGACGTTGGCGCCATTTTACAGTGGTACATTTGTGGTACACTTGCCCTCATTTGGCGTGTCATTGAGCTGCTCAGCATGAAGTATGGGCGCAACATCATGATCTTCGCGAGCGAAGTGCCCGTGATCAGCGCCATGAACCCGTTCCGCAAGATCGAGGACGTGTTCTTCGACGTCTGGAAGCGCACGAACGCCAAGCAGGTCGACTCGCTGCAGAAGGAGCTCCAGCTGACGCTGCCCACGCAGGACGAGCAGATCGCCAGTCTCGTGCGTGGGCTGGGCGCCGAAGACGCCGTGCAGTCGCTGGTCCAGCAGGCCGCGGCGGCCGAGACGACGGAGAAGGTGGTCGAGGCCACGACTCGGATCGCGCAGGCGCTGCCCGAGAGCACGCCGGACGACGTCAAGCGCGAGGTCGTGCAGCATATCACGTCGCAGATGCAGAAGACCTTCGGCGTGCAGGCCGAGGCCCCGGCCATCAAGGAGTACGAGCAGAAGCACAAGGTCGTGGTGCAGGACAAGAACCTAGTCTTCTCCAAGAAGAAGCTCACGGCCGTGGGCAAGTACGACGTGCTGCTGGGCGGCAAAATCGACGGCCGCGCCGACGGCCGCGTGGTGGAGGTCAAGAACCGCATGAAAAAGTTCATGACGCCGCTGCCAAAGTACGACGTCGCGCAGCTGCAGACGTACCTGTTCATCCTGGGCGTGCGCGAGGGCGAGCTGGTCGAGCATCTGCGCAGCAACGCCGCCGAGACCAGGACCACCAAGGTCGAGTGGGATCCAGTCATGTGGGACACCGAGATCTCGCCCTTTGTGCTGCAGTTCAGCAGTGCGCTGACCCACTTCATGGGCGACGAAGAAGCCCAGGTGCAGTATCTCAAGGGCGAAGCGCCCGTGCGAAAAGAGATCATCCGCACACACTGGCTCAAGGAGAACATACGCACCTCCTGAGCCCAGGACTGAGTGAGTTGTCTGGTGGTTTAAGCGATTCCTTGAGTGTCAATACTGTTTGCTGGTGCCAGATCACCCTCATTGAATCCTACGTCCTCATCCTACGTTGATCCAGTCCAACCCACACATTTTACGTCTGATACGGCAGAAACAGGATGCGTAACTGTTGTATCATTGATCGCGAACATTTCATTTGCGAAATCAACCACCTTTTTGGGGGAAGCTAGACAGCCCGCAACGCTCACCGCACACACCAGTCGTAGTTGTGTGCAAAGTGACGCGCTTTCTGAAATGACGGGTCTGGGGTCGAAGAACGAAGAACGAAGGTGCTTCCGATAAAG